>NW_010586882.1:50500-120252 GCF_000705375.1 Tinamus guttatus | reverse complement strand
ACTGGATTACAGAGTGCCAGGAAGAGATGTGTGACCTAGCAAAGTACCAAGGGCAAAGATCATATGTTGCAGACTCTAAGAGAATGACACACCATGGACTAGCTAGAAGAACTAAACACATATTACTCAAGATAGGATTTACAGGATGCTGACGTTCAACAGTTTCAGTTCAGGCATGTCGCTCTGGAAATAAGACAGTAATAATATCCACCTTGGACAGGTCATTGCTCCTTTGTGTTCTGCTGTAGTATTAGAAAAAGATGGAATATCTTGAGTACACCAAGTGGACAAGCAAATGACCCTAGAGATCACAAAGCCAAATCACATTTCAGCTGGTATTGATCTGGGGGAGGTGACCCTGTTGGAAGAGACCATCAGTAGAAATTAAAGGAATTACTTTGCAGACAAACTTGACAGGTAACCCCATTTTTAGGATTAAATGTTGCATTATTACTGGTGATTCATCAAAGACTGCTCCAAGGTAGCAGGCCTACTCTTCATATTAACTGTCATAATATCAAAGAGTGAGGGGAAGAAGGTCAAAAATGCACACACCAGCCATTTCTCTGGACATGGAATATCAAGAAACTTAAAGAAAGATAAGCAAGGCTGCACCAAAGCTGAGTTCTGAAAATCAATCAGAGTCATTCATGTAGACAAAAGTCCAGAAGCAGGAGAATCAAAAACGTAATTGCCTATACTCTCCATGACTTGCATATGGCAAAAGTGGATCCCAGACGGAACTACTGGTCTTTAATGGGCAGTAATGGAGAATGAAGGAGAGAAGTTGCTGGGCTTTTGCACCTCAGTTCAGGAACAAGCCTTGTCTATGCAGTGGTGAAGACAGTGCCCTTCTTGTACTCTTCAACATGTATTTCTGGCAGGTCAGAGGAACATTTCATAAGAGTACATAATTGCTAGCTTGAACTCAGGCAATCATACCTTTTATCTTTGCTTGTGTAATGAATTTATGTATGTTTGATGTATCAGGCTGTCCTGGTAGTGAATTCAGGCTAAGGACAGCCTGAAAATGAACCTGAAAACCAACATATTTTATCATCCCTCATAAAATGATTTTACTCTCTGTATCCTCTCTCTATGTCTTCATTCCTTACTTTTCATCCTCCTGCTTAACTTTTCTCACTCATTAGAGTGCCATATTATTACTGAGGGGCATTGCAAATATATGGATGCTTAACCAGGATCTGAAAAGAACAAGGTTAGAAGAGCTCTGTAAGAGGGATGCCTTCAATCACAGAAACTCTTCCCTCTGGCTTCAGCTCAGTCTCCTGAGAACTCTCTCTTTGACTCTGTCAGCTGCATTGTCTCTTTGGAGCAATTCTTTTAGGCAAGGGCCAGGATTTTTAATTGTATTCTGAAATGAGAGATGCAAACCTAGACTATCACTTCGTTTAACAGGCAGGCAGCTATATACTGAAGCTTCTGTGAAACTTTCCTTGTAGGTATTTCCTGCATTGCAAACCAAGAAAAAACAGTATAATTCAATTGATCTTGAAAGCTCACAGGCATCATCCCTGCAGATTTTACATTATTTGTAGTTTCCTTATTTGGTTGGGAAAGCATGAAGTAAGAAACCACAGATTTATCAAACCTATGCAAGTAACTTCTGCAAATCATGATTTGAAACTAAATTTGCAAATACTGTAGTCTTATAAAAATGGAAATGGTTCAGAAAGTCGTTTAGTTTTGGGAGACAAAGAAACAGAATTTTTTAAGATTCTGTTTAAGTCCTTTTAACTATTAATGCCAATGATACTAGTACCAAAGTCCCTTAAATCACTTTTAAAGGGGAAGGCTATTTTTAATGTATTTTTTTTTAGTAAATTGAAGGGCTTCTGCATGATTTTGTCATACAGTGTGCTAGCTGCACAACTAATTAAAAGCTGATAGGTTCTAAATTAACTTGTGAGTACCTACAGTGATGGAAATTGCCTCCTTAGCAGTATTATTTACAGACAAAGCAGGTGCTGACCTGCTTGTATCTCCTGAACAGTTCATTAGTTTGTCCTAATGGTGGCTGCAGATAAACACTCTGATATTTCATTATCACGCTGCTTACAGAAGAATGATCTAATTTAAAAGAAAAAAAGGGAAAAAAAAAGAAAAAAAAATAGCTCTTCAGCTATCTGGAGTTTCTAGTATGGCCAGTATGACTCATTCTTGGTCAGTAGATGTATACCTGACAGCTGCCATTAATAACTATTAAAGCCTTGTTTGAGCTCCAGGGTGAAACATGTTTCAGTTTTCTAAAAATAAGATATTATCATTCTGCAAGAGTAATAGTTTAGGCAGCAGTGGTTTCAACTCCCTTGGTTTGACTTTTCAGACTGATGTCATTTAATCTAAATGTTCTGTCCTGCCAGCTCTCCTTTTGGGTGCACAATATGATGAAAGAGCCCAGAAGTCATTAATACTAATGTTTCTATAGAAAGTATTGGTCAGGTGCGGCTAGACCTGACTGTCTCATACATTACCTGCTGGGAAGGCAAACATAAATCCTAGTCCAACAAACCCATCAATACATCTCATGTTACCAAGAGGCTGGATGGCATTACTGGTGCTCTATAAAATCGAGCTTCACCATTAAATTGAAAGGAGATGAATTTGCCTCTTTTTGAATGCTGCTACATCTTTTGGTAAACAGGAGTGACTTCACAAAAGTTTCAAAATAATTTTTGAGAATCTTCTTAAACTTTGTTTTTGTTTTTACTGGGAGTTGCAAATCTAGATTGATGACTGAGACATTCTAAAAGGCTTGTCTACATTATGTCCTTGTTTTGGTTTATGCAAGTTGATGCTGAGTCCTACTTCCTTATATCTGATTTAATTTCAAAAACAGCCAAACTTTCATTCTCCCATCAATTGCTGTAGTGTTTGGATCATTTATATGTGAAGAGAATTTAGGTTGGAACCTTTTTTCCTACTCTAACGTATTTAGGATGAGTTTGTTTTGCCAAATGATATTGACTCCTTCCATGATTCTGTTTACAATCAAGTCTTTTTATTAAATGGGAAAGAAAAGGGATGCATTCATAATGTACACTCATTCTTTAATACAAGCATTTTCCCCAGGCACTGGTTATTTCCAGGGAGGGATTTATTTTTCTCAGTCCTCATGTAAAAATATTTGATGAATGAGCAGTGGGTAGTGCAGAAAATTAAACCAGTTCACACCACTTCCAGTCATGATGAAAAGCATTTTCTCCTGAGTTTTAAAGAGCAGAGATACTAGGAAGCAGTTTGTGCAGAGCATCTTCATCAATAACACCTCTAGTGATGTCCGGAATGGTCTCCTAGCAAAACCATTCCCAAGCTGTGAAACACAGTGCTTTCATTTGCTACTGATTATTTAACTGGCAAAACTAACTCTTGACTTCCTGATAGATTGCTATCTCAGACACTAAATTAATCCCCTTTATTTAGCTTGCTTCTTCCTTCTTTTATTTCCCCTTTGGTACTGCCTAGGCAGAACACTGCAATGCCATATTTAACACCAGAAGGAGGCCAGTTCTGCATGTAAAGTCCTCAAAGGTCTTGCAAATTGTTTCCAAAACAATAGAATCACAGAACCACAGAATCACAGAATGCTTAAGGCTGGAAGGGACCTCTAGAGATCATCTAGTCCAACCCCGCTGCTCTAGCAGGGACACTTAGAGCACGTGGCACAGCTTGGCAACCAGGAGGGTTTTGAAGATCTCCAGAGAAGGAGACTCCACAACCTCCCTGGGCAGCCTGTTCCAGTGCTCTGTCACCCTCACAATAAAGAAGTCCTTCCTCATATGGAGATGCAACTTCCTGTGTTTCAACTTGTACCCATTACCCCTCATCCTGTCACTGGCGATCAGGGAGAAGAGCCTGGCCCCATCCTCCCTACTCCTCTCAGGTACTTGTACATGTTGATCAGATCTCCTCTCAATCTACTTTTCTCTAAGCTAAATAGACCCAGCTCACTTAGTCTTTCCTCATTCGATAGATGCTCCAGTCCCTTAAAAATCTTCCTGGCTCTACACTGGAGCCTCTCTAGAAGCTCTACATCCCTCTTGTTCTGAGGAGCCCAGAACTGCACCCAATACTCCATGTGCGGCCTCATCAGAGCTGAGTAGAGAGGCAGGATCCCCTCTCTTGACCTGCTGCTACGGTTAACTTGTTGTCAACCAGGACTCCCAAACCCCTCTCCACGGAGCTGCTTTCCAGCAGGTCGTCTCCTAATTTGTCCTGGTGCCTTGGGTTATTCCTCCCAAGGTGCAGGACCCTGTACCCTTGCACTAGTCCTTGTTGAACTTCATGAGATTCCTCTCTGCCCAACTCTCCAACCTGTCTAGATCTCTCTGAATGGCAGCATAGCCCTCAGGAATGCTGGCCACTCCTCCCAGTTTGTTATCATCTGCAAACTTGCTCAGGGTGCACTCTGTGCCCTCATCCAAGTCACTGAAGAACAAGTTAACAGCACTGGGCCCAGCACTGACCCCTTCGGGACACCACTGGCCACAGGCCTCCAACTAGACTCAGCCCCCTTTATCACCACCTTCTGGGCTCTGCCATCCAGGCAGTTCACAATCCACCTCAATGTCCACTCATCCAGTCGACATTTCTGGAGTTTTCCTATGAGAATGTTATGGGAGACTGTGTCGAAAGCCTTGGCAAGGCAAGGTAGACAATATCCACGGCTCCCCCATCGTCCATCCCACCAGTCACACCATTGTAGAATTGTTTCTTTTTCCCTTTTATTCTGCTCAAAGTCTGGTGCTTGGTGGCATCGCCATAATCTTTCCAATAATCTCCAGGACACAGAGTAAAAATGCTGAGCCATTAAGTCTTTGGCCACATCTAAGGCAAACTACAGGCAGCTGTATTTTGCGGGGCTACATGAAGATTTGGCTGCTCAGTTGTCCAGATCAGGAACCTGGTTTTGGAGTATCTCTTTTCTAGTCTGTTTATCTGTGGGATTTCTTTTTTTTTTTTTTTTCCCCACCCATTTGCGTGAATGAAAGAGGGAAGGAATGTCAGATGATGTGGGCCAGGGCCTGACTACAGTCAGGTTAGACCCAGTGTGCATACTCAAACTCCTCAAGAACCACTCCTAATGAATTTAGACCAGCCCGAGATATTCTATTTCCTCTTGACAACTGCTCCATAGTGGTAGGACAGAGAAAAAAGATTACACCTGATACTGTAAATGGCCATTGTGAAAACTGCAGACTACCAACCTCCGACATTTATTCATTCGCAATTCTTAAACTTGTATTTTTAACAAGATTCAGCTTTTTTTTTTCTTTTGTGTGTGTGTGTGTGTGCCTTTCATTCTCTCTGCTAGCTGAAATAAATCTGACGTCCTTCCAAGAGAAGCTATTTGGAATTGCTGATCAGAGATAGCTGTTTTGCTGTCAGGGCCAGATTATGAGCTGCTGTAATACCAGTGAGGTCTGTGCCATTCTGGAATGAAAATGTTTCTGAAAGGAAACATTGGCCCTATATAGCCAGAGAACCCCACTATATTCTCTGTAGATTTTGTATTGCACTTCAGTATATGTGGTATTCCCAGGGGAAATGTAATGAAGAACAGAACATCCAGCATTTCTCTATATACTGTACTGCTCACGAGGGAATTATGTAAGTTATAGTTTTATTATTTTCTGTAGTTCTTTTTCAGGACATGAGACCAAAGGTGGACTGTTCTTCTTGTCCTATGTGTGCAGAATGATATTGCTCTGTTTATTACTTTGGAACTTTAGGGATTAAAGCTATTTGGAATATAAGAGGAAGCAACAAGTGACTCTTTAATTAATCCCTGGTTAACACAACAGCTGATAGAGATTGAAAGAACTTAATGTTCTCAGACAGAAAAACAAAACAAAAATTCTTTTAGCTTCATTGTTTCCTACTTACCTTTGAGAGTAAACAGGAGTTAAAAGCACTATGAAATGATTGCAATTAAAGTAAGCTCTAATTGTCTCTAGTGCTAATTTGAAGCCTTTGCAATACTTTCATGAAGAGTGAAAATAACAGGACAAAAATAAAAGTACTTTTGAATATAGAAAAGTGAGTGTTTGCATTTTTTAAACTAATCTCTTTGCAACCTTTTGAAAAGATTTTTGAGGCCTGCTTACTAGAGTATATATTATCTCCTAGCACAAAATTCATGGAAAACATTGCTTAGCTGTCTAAAGCACATGTATGCACTCACATCTACAGGTACATCCTCAACAATTCAGTCAACTCTAATTAGAGAGAATCTTACAGTTTCCACCACAGGGACATGGGTTTGTCTTTGCAAGTTCAGAACTACTTATGAAAGACACTCAGGACAGTTTTGGATCCAGGAACAATTCAGTCACACCGCTGTCTTGTGCAGTGTCAGAGTGTCATATTTGAGAGAAAATAGGTGATTCACATGTCTGAGGATATAAGAGAAAAAATAAATTATATGTGGTCTGAATTAGTTGTGGGTACACTCCTCTGAATTTTATTTATTTATTAATTAGATTACTGATTTGGATGTTTCTTCTTATACTTACTGGTCCACTCAAGGTTTATGCATAATCAGAAGAAACATCAACTTCATGTTGTGGGAGGAAATCAGAAAAGGGCTGTAAAACACAGTGTTGCTTGTGTCTGGAATGCCCTTGATCTCAAAGACCAGCTCATGGATAGCAAAATGCACTAAGCCGCACTTCCAAGTGCAGCTTGTCAGAGAGGGTGACAATGTGACAATGGGCACAGAGGGTGTGCAGGGAGCTGGTAGGGAGAGGGGATTTCATCTGCAGGATAAGTGCTCCAAGACAGAGTCAACAAAGGGGACAGGAGCATCCCAACTTTTCACAGTTTTAACAAGCTCAGCTTTCCATTGTTTCCAGGAGAAAGACATGGGAGCATTTTCCACCAGCGAATAACCAGAGAAGGCATTCTGAAAGTATCACTAACTTGCTGGAAAATATTAATACATAAATATATTTTTAAAGGTCCAGCCTTGCCAAGTTTATGATGAAATGGTGAAGCTAGCTTCCCCATAACACAGCAATAACAACAATGTGTTTAAGCCACTTATAGAGTTTAAAGGAAAATTATAATGGACAATAAGTTAAAATGATCAGAAGCAGAGAATCTTTCTGAGGGTCTCTACTGGAATAAACAAATAAAGTAAAATGCAGAATGGTAGGATTTCTGTTGATGGCAACTTTGTGTGTTTTGTTTTAATAAAAGAAATCTTAGAGAGGCTTAAAAAGGAATATTAGCATTTCAGTTTAAATTCACTGTAACATGTTATATTGTGGAGTAATGATAGGTAAATAGCATATAGGAAAGAGAAGCCATTTAAAAATGATTTTTAAATTGACTGAAAACCCAGCCTTGTGGGTGTGCTATCTCTGATGTTATCATCAGTGAAGATAGATAGTTTAACGGGCCAACTGTTCCTTTCAGGACAAGACAGGGTTTCACCAGAAAACTAAATAGTGGTATGTTGTTACTTTCCAGTATTTTTTAAAAGTCTAGAGAACCATTTTGATATATCCAAAAATCTAGTCTTGTTCTAAGTTTTTTTTCCCACACATTCTTGTATTTCATTACAAGACCTTGGGGTTAAAAGCCTCCAAAATTCAGGAACAAAAACATCTCACTATGAAAAATATTTAAATGCAAGAGCTCTCTCCTTTAGTTTGAGACTTTCATTTAAAATATTTCTTATTTTTATACTAATAAGTTTTAAATTATTTTAAAGTTAAAATATCTCTGCAAAATCAATAAATCGTGCATTTTATTTAAAATGCTTTCTCCCACATTTGTGAAGATTCATAATTTGACTCAACCTAACTCTCTTCTGCTTCATACTAAAGATCCAGTTATTTGTGCCTTAGTCTCCTTCTGCTTGCCTTGCTCTGTTACCACTTACTTCATTTACTTTTATATGATCTTTTACAGAAACATCTCTTCTCCAAACAAGCCATTTCAGTATAACTGTGTCTGTCAGTTCATCATCCTCCTGACTCTTCCCTGTATCTTTTAAATCCATTGGCTGTGTTCAGCCTTCACTGGCAGAGTGAAAGAAGTCCTAAACATCCTGAGTACGAAAGCACCAGTGTTATCAGTACAACAGTACTCTGGCCAGTAATATTTGCTCCTCTATGGTTAAAAAGCACACAGAACAACCTGGGACTCACAATAAACTAAGCTCTACAGAAAAGGGACCATCTCTTGTCAAGCATTGGTAGATGATGTAAATGACCCAGCCATTGATTCATGGCTGAAGTTTCTGGGTGTTGCAATGCAAATTTGTAAGACTATGCTGATAACATACTTCCTTTCCACTCATCCTCCTAATGGGAAGTGATACACAGAAAACAGTTAAAAGTGAAGATAACTCACAGTGGAAACTGCACAATGCCTAGAAAATGTATGTAGGTATATACAGAATATTTCCCTATTACAAAAAAGCAGCACGTGAAAGTCTGGAAGTGAACAATTAAGGGAGAGAGTCATTTCACTTGTGACATATTTTCCTTCTGCCATGGCAAGGAAATTACCATGAGATTGTTGGAAAAGAATCCTTTGAATAAGAAATTGATTTTCTGGTCTTGTAATTTGTTATCTTGACCTTTGCATGTACTTTTGCAAATCTTATTGGAGGCAGTGTTAAGGTTCAATAGTCTATGTAAATCATACTGGGGCTAATGAGGCATGAAGGATTGTCAGGCAGTGAAGAGATGGTTGGATCCTTTAGGGGTTCTAGACATCCTAATGTTTGCAGTAGCAAAAAGGCACATTTGGGAAAATATTTTAAGAAATATGATCAGGGTTTAACAGGGATGTTAGTTGCATTTTTAAACACCTACTGAGAATTTTCGGGAGCTTCTCCTTAAACGAACAGTCAAAACTACTAATGATAAGGAGAAAAATAATTAACTGAGGTAAATCAGTATGACTCAGTTGATTTGAGATCAGAAAGTGATCTTCTTTGTTCTCTTACCTCCTTATTTCAAAACATCATGAATTTCCTGTCCTGCCTAATTTCAAATGAAAAATTCTTACATGAACTTTAACTATCACTAACGGTTCAGGTCACAGCTTTGTGCCAACACAGCTTTCTATTCTCAGTGATGACCTTATGTGCTTGTGCTTCCCTCCTTCTGTAAACCATTGCCTTCCTACCTTTTTTTTTTTTTTCCATGACATGAAATACGGACTTCTAAGATCAGATTGTTTTTATAGAAAAGTAAGATATAAAGGCAAAGATTTATAATATTGAGACAGATATTAAAGTCATTCACTGGAGTCAAAAGAGCCATGCTGACTTATCTCAGTCACTGCTTCATTCTTAGTATGCATTTTCTATTCCTCTTAGAAAATTTGAATACTAGAATAAGTTCAGGAAAACAGACTCTCTATGAGTGTGAAAATCAGGTCTTCAATGGAAAACACTTAATTCTTAACTATAAATTCACAACTACACAATAAAAGCAGAAATGCCGCTAATTATGAAATTAAAATAATTTCAAATGTGCCAATACCCATACAGTGACAAATTGACAGTTTTCAGTCCTGTAATCCAAAGTAATTAATATATAAACACTTGTGCAAAGGAAACAAGCTCAAAAAAATCTCTGTTTTTTGTGAATGAACTTCACTGTACATCTAACAATACACTTAAACTCTGTGAAACTAGTTTTTCAGACTGTCCACTCTTGTAGATTTCTTATGAGACCTGGAAAATCTTTTTTTTTTTTAATGTTTTTAAATTTTTCACAGAAAAATTTAGGTGAGGTTAGTGCTGGCATAGTTTATAAGATTGTTGCTTACACTCAGATTTGACTTTTACATATATTTTATTGATATTTGGAATATTTATCTTCTATGAACTAACCATCATTACTTTGTAATGCAGTCTAATATTAAAAATTACACATAATTTACATCCAGTGTTCAGATGAGGTAAGCTGGACTCACTGGAAATGCTATGCTGACCATTTGGTTCTGAGTTGCAGGATACTTGTAGAAAAAGTATAGGGCATGGTGTCCATCATGACTTAATGCTTCAGCCCATGCTTCAGCTAACACTATAGGCATGGCTAATGTGATGAGTACAGACCTTTGCCACAATGACTGTACGAGTGGTCATTAGAAGCATAAATTCTTAATGCAATGAAATGTTTGGGGAGTGAATTAGAGCAGCTGCTTAATGCAGTGAGTACAAACAATACGGACACTACTTTTTAAATTGATTACTAAGACTGATTATCATGAATACAGACTTCATCAAGCCATTATTTTGAAATATGTTAGGTCACTCCTTTGAAAGTCTGTCTTTGATCCATGCTTTATCAGGTAAGCTAGCTGATACAGCAAGTAAAGGCAACACACAAATAGTTAACAAAACTTAACTGAGCTTTACCTCAGTTTTCACAAAAGTACCTCGCTAATGATTGTTTGGGAAACAAAATACACATGTAGTGATGAGCAGATCTGTGCCCAAATATGAGTCTGGAGAGATGGTAAGGAAAGACACTCAGCTTTCCCTATCATAAACTCCAGCATGCACTGGTGAGTCACACTGAGACAGCGCTAGTCAAGTGGATGTGGTGTTGACCAGGAAAAAGGGGTAACAAGAGAAATACCGACTTTTCTTGGTAAGGAAATGTTACTTGCAGTAAAACAAAACCATTGTGATGTTGAAGAAATGTAAAAGGACCTAACAAAGTCAGATAACTTGGCAGACATGGCAGCAGATTAAACTGACAGGGGAAGTTCATGGTAATGTGCACTGGGATTAGTAATTTGCACTATTCATATTTGCCAATGATCTCTAAATTAACTGCTACTATGCAGGAGAAAGACTTAGGCACGGCTGCAGACAGCTTAGTGAAGTCACCTGCTATAAATTACAAGACCTTTTGGCCTCCTTTGGGTAAAAGTACTAAACTGCATGAGCTCTTTTAAGAAACAGTCATTTAGATCTGCTTTATGCATTAGGCATTGCTATCTTATTCACCTCAGATTTTTACCTGTTGCATGGTGTCAGCATCTGAGGAAGATGTGTGTGAAATGACAGGGTGTTCATAATTTTGCTCTATCTGTTAAGATTTGGAGTAAATCACAGATTTTGTCAGTTTGTGGGTTCCGCCTGATAGTTCCACACCCCACAACTAGAACATTTTACACAGCATCATTGTCTATAACTATGTTCCACATAATGTCCATGAGTATTTGTGACCAAACTCATGCAGTCATGACAGCTTCCTATCAGGGAAAAACTTACCTGGAGGACATCTGCCTGGAGGAGGTACTGTAACATTAAGAAAGAGACATAGCTACTATGATTTTTTTTTTTGATTAGTGATATCCAGTTTCTCAGACTTCCCCCTCCTTCCACACAACTGTGCTTTCATTCTGGGAATTCACTACTGTAATATATCATGCAGTGAATAAAAAAACGGGAAGACAAGAATGTGCTTTCAGACAAAAGGGCCTGACATGGATGTAATAAAAGTTCCTGATTCTTTTAGCTCTCTCTCCTGAGTTCCTTTTAGCTCTCATCAAGCTAAAATCTAGTGTGGTAGTCTTAACGTATGCTGAGAATGTGGCTACCGGAGTTTTTTGATAACTTTTACCAGCAAAATTTGACAACTTTTATCTTCACGATCGGTAACACTGTCCTCATGATGATAGTCATAGTCATCATGAGGACCTGTCATGTTTTCATAAACAAGACTTGCCTCAGCTGTTTCCCATCAAGAACTAAGGATGTTATGGGAAGAATGGGTGTACCACATCAGCACCAATCCCAGAAAGAGGGTCTCTCCTTTTTTAGTAAGGTGGGGTAAGTGCATCTTTACCATTGTGCTACTCCAAAGGTTTTGTTCTTTTATTTCATTTTGAGAAAGTAATCATATGAGTAAAACTTATAAGGTGGATGCCATGTTTGAAAATAGAGATTGTTCTGGATATTGTTTGATCAGGCTATAAAACAGAGATTGCTTCACTTGAATATGATATTACACTGCTCTCCTAAATGCTAAAAAAAAAAAAAAAAAAAAAAAAGTTAAGGGACATTTTTAAATTTCTGTGCTGATGACTCTTTTTGTTGTTGTTATTTTCAGTTATTGCCACCATTCAAGACAGAGTAAGAGCTAGAAAAAGGAAAACTATTGGGATGCTCCCAACATTATATTACCAGGTTAGATTCCACCTGATTATGGGTAGGAATTAAAATTAATATCCATACTATATTTGCTCCACTACCTTTTCACTTTTAATGCATTTAGAATCAGCTATCTTGCATGTGAAGTAGCTACATAAATGACCATCATTCTCCAGTCATCTTAATCGTGCAAAGGGCAGTCTCTTTGAAGATGTGCTGAACAATGTTTTTCCCTTCCATTGGCAAAACAAAGTTCCCTGTCTCTTGTGGCTTGTGTCAGAAAGTAGCAATCATTGTAATCAGCCCCATTTTAAAAACTAAAGATGTTGAAACACTCCTAACTTTGCTTAGATGGTTTGAGAGAAGCATATTGTTAATGAAGTACATTTAAAAAATAAACTACTTGAGCCAACTAGTCAAAGCTCATGATGAGAGTTGAAGTTAGGGAATAAATTAATGTAAATAAAAACTAATACAATAATCACCATTATTGTAAACAAATATCACTATGACTTGCCATTCCATTCACTGCTTCACCAGAAAAAATAGATGTGCTGGCTGCATCAAAAAGGATATTTGGGGGTTTCAAACATTTTTTTAAAGAAAAAATATGCAAAGGCTATGAAAAAGAAAGCATCTTATCACTTACTTCTCTTAAGTTGGACAAAAACCACTCTATTTTTCTTTGTATAAGAGGTATTCAAAAATGATAACGTTCAAGAACATTGAAATGGCAAATCAGGAACCACGTGGTAGCTGATAGAACTGCTTCAAGGTCTGAAAAAGCTTGCTCATATTTTGAAGACACTTTCCAGGAAAGAAGATAAAAGAACTATGAGAAGGTTAACATTTTCTCTATTACTTTCGCATTCATTATTTGTAAGATGGACTATGTGTTAAGAAACTAGTGATTGAAAATTGTTGTTACACTCCTTCATAACTTTATTTTGTTTCAAAAGCAGAGTTAGGGATACTCACATAAGCATCCAGAATAGCCTGATGAGGATTATAATGAAGCAGGCCGAGAGCTCTAGATATATGACTTGCAAATATGCAGCATATATTAACTCCATACTTACCTTCATAGTCCAGCAATCCTTGAAGAAGTCCAATAACCACAAGCTTCTCTCTTTGGGCTCTGGCTGAGAAGCACTTGCAATATCCTCTATTCTTCATATACTTTTTGTACTGAAGATACTTTTTTGTACTTGTAGGTACCCTGAAGGTAAATAACAAAGTCATATGAAGGTGTTGATCCAGTGAGAAGCCTGAAGCAATAGTGTTATTAACTGACACAAACATTTCTAATGTTATGCAGATGGCCTCTATGACATTTCTCACTGATAATCTCGAGAATTTCATAATGAATTGGAAGACATAAAATAACAGATATAACAACATTTCCAGTTTTTGTCATGGACCCATGTGTGATTTTACAAAACAAAATGTTCTCAAGTGTAAGAATGATATAGATTGCATGTTTATTAAGGGTCAAAGGTGTAATAGGAAGTTAATAATAAAACACTATTCATTAGAATATTTCCACACTAATTCTTGTCATAATGCTTAAATCAGGTTCTTACCCAATGTGAGATTGGGAAAAATGCTCAAAAACTGTAGTAATAAAACTGCAAGAACAAAGACTTCCAGTGAATCTTCTATTCCACTTTTTTCCCTTTTTGACACTACCGGTCCAAGAAAAAACTTAATTTCCTTTCTTTAAACTGTCATCAAAATATTACTATTCTTTTAGTTTACTCTGTGTTCATCTGGTTGTCTTAGGTTGCATTCAGTTGAATGCAAGAATCTAGGTTTTCAAATTACTCTCAGGAAAGAAAGGGTAATTGAAACAATAATACAAAAAAAATTTAGGAAGAAGATAACATGTATTAACATACTGGGGCTATACCTAGTTCTTTATGAGAAAGAGAGTTCATGACTGCAACTTATCTGAAATCAACTCCAGCTCTGTAATAGAGGAGAAACTACTGGAGCTTCAGCTATAGAGCAGTCACTCTGCGGTAGATTAATCACTCTGGTAGAAGAGGAGTCACTAATATCTTTCACTGACAAGAAATGAGTCCAAACTTTTATCTCCTGCATCCTTTGACTTTCTAGTACCTTCGTTGCTGTACTAGAAGACAGTAAAGTTACCCTGAGATTTAATGACCAAAACAGACTACTATCCGTGAAAGGCTGGAGGAGAAGGCTGTGAAGAATGCCACCCTATATCGTAGAGCTCAAATAAGCCCAGACTACTGGTGCTAGGGATAACTTCTTCTTCAAAGACACACTTATGAAGAGTCATTTTTTTTCTTTACTTTTTAATAAACCAATTTTTAATAAACTATTTTTTTCTTTACTTTTTAATAAAGCAACTCACAGAAAATAATCCATTCAGAAAAATCTAACATAGTGCAATCTCCAAACTAGTTCCAAGTGAGATGGAACATCCTTATACAGCAATAGAGTACTGTACAGAGACTATGATTCAGAGCTAGAAGAGTTGCGATACTGTGGCATAGAGCCCAATTTTACTACCTCCTGTCTCCACACATACCTCATGTGATATTAGCTTAGGCATTACAGCGCAGAGAGCAATGTATATTTATCTTTAAGGGTCTGTGTGCTCTGATGGGAGCACATTTATGTGTTGTTCCATTCTATTTGGTGTGACAAGGTTTTCAAGAAACTGAAGATAGTTGTGAGTAAAGGTCTTTCAATGTGGCCCAATTATACTATTTTCAAACTATTTTCCATGAGGCACACAATTCTTCATTGATAATTTAGACTTTATCTTTAATCCTTGAGTATTTTGTGAAAATGCCATGGGTCATCCTGATGTGCACTTACAAGACAAATATAAATAAGACACATTAAGGAGCACTTGGACAGGCATTTAGATCAAAGCCCTACCGAAAACAAGGGGCATTTTTCTTTCCATTTGACTAGGCTTTGGATTAAGCCTTTAGCATTATCAAAAGCTGCAAGATGCTTCACTTGAAAAAAATATTCTTAAAATGCTTTTGACGCAGTCAGTAAGCATACTAACAATGTAATAAATAATAAATCCGTCGTTCTAAACCAATACGGGGATTCAAAGAGCAGAACTTTACGAAAACCATATAATAATGAGTAAATCTTCACTGGCACGCATAATCTGAGGCAGTAACAATGAATATATCTTTTCTTTTTTCTCAGAGGAGTGGATACTGTGAGAGTTCTCTATTATCACTACTTTATATTGAGAAGTACCTTTAAAATCTTAAAATCAGTATATATTAAACATTCTGACTGTCAGCAGCTGATGCATAGAATAAGATATCACATACTGGGAGTAAGTATCATGGAAGCTGGTTCTCCTGAGTCCTTGTTTGTACTCTATTTGTATTAGCTAAATATTTAATTTACTTTCTATCAGGGAAGAATAAATGATATTAAAAAAAAAGCATAGTCTCAATTATACCTCATGACAAAGAGCTGATCAAACAATTCGCTAGTACTACCAGTTATTACTTTGCATATATACTATCTGTGGACTGTGATTTGGACAGAGTGTGCATTCATGGCACTAAAGGGAAGTAGAAATTCTCACATCTCCCTTGCAGGCCATCTGGATATGAACAGAGTGCTAAAGGGGAAACAGATTTTGTGAATCTTTGACATATCCTCCCCATAACCCCAAACCCAAAAACCAGCAGTCTGGAAAGATGTTTGTGTAGCGTGTGGAATGATCCTGGTCTATGCTCATCATTAATGCACCATTTGAGTCAGCTAGGCTAGTAAAAGTATTTGTAATTTGCTTTGAGGACAGACTAGCCACAAAATGCTATACTATTCTCTCAGACAAGAGGGACATCTGGTGCAAAGATTTCTGGTTAAAGCATGTTGTGCTCCATTCCAGGGTCATGGCTAAGCCTGTAGATATACCTAGACAAAAATGCTTAGTGCTACCCTTACCAATTTGTGTCACTGCAACATCACCGATTTTCGGAGGAAGTATGCTGACTATACATCACTGAAGAACTGGCTTGCAAGTCTAGTTTCTTCTCTGGGGCTATAATAATTTAGGGACCGGCTTGAACTCAGCAAATGTGCAGAAGAAATAAATATGTGGAATTGGATAAGGGCTTTCTCAGCTCCTGGGACTAAGAGACACCAGCAAAGGGAACAATTTTACAAAGGCCAATGCTATCCACAAAACATACCATTCTTCCAAACATTGAGTAATAAACTCCTCACTCTTTCTTTTTTTCTTCTAGTTTGTAAACTGGCATTGCCTCCTATTACATGCATGGAAATGTTATGATGTCAGCGGAGCACAGATAACAACTTTTTAGACCCAGAGGTTTTTTTCAGAAAAAAAGCAAGCAAACAAAAACCGACATATTTATGTATGAAAACAACTTATCTCAGGCAGCCTCAGAAGATTTTCTCTGAATATAACAGTTACTTTGTTGCATACCTATGGATGTAGATGTACCCATATCAGCATGCTAACTTTTTAAAAAACAAAAGAATAATTGATACACACACAAGATAAAAAAAAAAAGAAGAAAGAAAAAGAAAAAGCTACTGATATATGTTCCTTATCCGTTGTGGTTACTTGCCTTGAGACAGAACCAAATTTTATCCAGATAAATGAGAAGAATCTCACTGAGCTCAGTTGCCTTCGAATCAGATCCACTAGTGCTGGCTTAATTTCAAATGTCATTTTTTTTCCCTTTATGACTATGAAGTTTTGCTCCGGCAAACCCAGTGTCTCCTTGAGCACTTCAGTTCTCACCCCTGAATGCTTTCCAACAATGTGCCTTTTTAATATGAGCTTCTTTTGGACTCTATTTTCTCTTGAGCGCTGCAGATGGAAGAGGGTACCACAGCTAGATGACGTATAGAGTCCCTGTTGATTCCAGATTGCTTACAGATTTCTGTTAGATCCTGTGGTTTGTTTCATGAATCATGCCAGTCCAGTGCTAAGAAAGAGCAATGTGCCTTGTTGATATCTTCTGAATAAAAGCAAAAGCAAGAGTAGGACCTGGTGAATGGGCTGGAGATGAGAGATAAGTATGTGCCTGAAAAAGATGCAAAATACAGATGTAATCCAGAAGCTATTCACTGTAATAAGATTCCCTTTATTTTCAGTGAATGCTGAAACATATCCTTATGTGATTTCACTACAGACTCTAAAATTGTTTGCTACAGACACACTGAAAAATATTTGCAAAATTAGCAGGTAAACTGGAAATAGTCAGGCCAAAATATAGTATACTTGATTTTCTTACTCACAGCATCATACTGTGAGTTTTCCCTGATCTGCTAAGATGCATTCCTTTTAAACCAAAGACAAACTAGAAAGGAATAGGGAAGCAACATGAAAATATGCTTAAGTGTAAGTGTGGCTGTCTGAGGTCAATCTAGACTAGACTAGACTAGACTGAAAGATGATCAGGGAGGGACACAAGGATGAAGCAAGTGCACAATGTTGCTTTTCTTGGTATATCTTTTCAGCTTCTGGCATTTCTTGACTGAGACACTTCCTTTTACATTTTTTGTGTTCAGTAGAATAAAAAGAAGGAATGTGGCATGAAAGGTGACAAAATAGAGAAGATACTGTACAAATCATAGTCTGGCAGTTCAGGTGATGTTCAGAAACTAGAACATGATGACCTTGTTTTTCCATTCTTGACAGACCTAATAAGAACCCTTCTTAGGACTAGGAAATGAAAGTCACAATAGTGGTTGCTGGTTAGTTTACTTGAAGAAATAAGATATTGTGAATAGAGACACTTTTCCTTAGCTCCTGGTGGCCCTTAGTAGTTGGTGGCCCTCTGTACTTATCTTTATTACCTTCCCCCCACTTTTTTATAACTCAGTCATTTTGATTTATTTACTATGACATACTTTCCCTTTTGTTAGCTTTAAAACATCCATATTTGTTGTAATGCCTTGAAATACAACCCAAAACCTTCTGAAGCCAGTGATAGTCAGGTGACAAACCATATTGTTGTAAAAATCATCAGACCATTTGATGTAAAAACAAAGATTTGTATAGTAGAGTCCACTCATTATTCTGTTAGGACTACTGACTAATTATTTAAACACATGGAACATGATAATAATCTCTACTTTATTGTTTCTGGTGGGATGCTAACAGTTGTGTTTGTTAAAAAAAATCCACCTGGCTTTCAAGAATTCTCGTAGTGTTCCTGATATATATAGGATGTTGGCAAAGATTAATTCTCCCCTGCTCTCTCAGCAAAACACGCTTACCTTATGTCATCCTTCTACAGACAGGGGCTCATTATTTTCTAACACTGGAACCATCAACAACAGATTTCTGTGTTATGGACACTGTCACTCTTGTCAAACTGTCATGTTGCCTTTCCTTCATGACAAGCATGTTCAGTATTGAAAGTATTAATTTTCCAGAATTAAATTCTCAGAATTAAACCAGAAGTCAAATGAGCAAGCCACAAGCAGAGTAAAGACACATAACACGGCTTTAATAAAAATATTCTCCAGCAGCTGGAAACATTTGTAAATCACTTATAACTTAGCTATATAAGAGTGTGGAATTGTAAAGTGGTGATTTGTATGTATATTCATTAATATTATGATCAAAAGATATCTGCATTTAGCAAGTTATAAGTTATTATATGTTATTAATAAGTAAATAATTTATAATAGAAGGCTGATGTTTACAGGGGAACTTTATGGAGAAAATAATCTTAGCTATTTCTTAAATTGGTAAGAAATAACTTATATGACAAAGATGTATACAAAAACACGTGTTGGATGCACCAAGCTATTTTAGGATAATTTATACTATTCAATATTTTTTCCTTTGTATTACCCTTTTCTTGCCCATATTATTCAATACTCTTTTAAAATATATTTTTATTGATGTTAGATTTCAAAAACTATAGTGAATGAATCATTTAGTACCTTTATGTACCTGACGTGGTGCAAGGGGACTTTAAATGGACTTAGACCTTCTGCAAATGTCAACGCTATTGTCATCAGGAATGGTGAAAAAACAATGATTATTGCTAATATTTAAGGCAGTTTGAGGGTTAATTTTCTGCATTTTTGTATCAGACTACAATTATTCAGAATTATTTAGAATTAAAGTATGAGGAGGCAAAGTCCTGTAATAACTGTCATCCATTTTAGCCTATCAGTGTTGACAGGCTTGGTCAGCACATTTCCATTTCTTCCCCTTTCTGTGGTGCACATGGTAAAATTGTCCTCAAAAACACATGATATCTTACCTTCTCCACTGCTTTCCTAAATCTTACCCAATCCTCCCCTAAAACTTACTGTTGAAAAGACACCACTCCCACCTCATATGGTTTTGGCCAGTCATGATTTAGAGACCACAAATGTAAAACTTGTTTTTGTAACCCATTTAAATAAGGATGCACACCACTTTTTAGCAGAATAAGATACAAGGAATTAATGGCTTTCACTCTGTATTGTTTCATTGGCTCATTAATTTAATTTAATTCATCAATTAAATAGTGGTTTGCCACTATTTTTGCTTGCCATTTTTCAAAAATTAAATTGTGGTAATTTTTCTCTATGGGAAAGATTTTTCTTTTTGGACCTTCTGTCTCTATTGATAACCCTTTTGGTTGTACAGAGCTGCAGATTATAAAACATCAAAAATGTCACCAAGGTCCTTGTTATTTCACTTCTGTGGGTGAATTTACTGAATAGTTTTCAGAAACATCATTGTAATTGGAGTAGCTTCACATGTAGTGAAACGCAAGAGTGATCACATGGTCTAATACCGCACGTAAAAGTAACTAAGCTGATCATGCAAGTACAAAGCATCTGTGTTTTGAGCACAGATCAAGCATGTGGGACTTGGGCCCTGCTTACAGCACAGATCCTTGACTCCTACTTGGACTAATGACTTCTGTGCAAGAAGATGTAAATACTACATATATCTGTTGAGATATTGCTGAAAGAGTAGGCACAGAGGCTGATAAGAGTCCTTATCTGCTGGCTGCACCCATAGAGGTGGATAAATGCATATGAGAGAGCTTTTCACACTGGGAACAGAATCGGCTTCAGAATTAGAAAGGGTTCTCAGTACTACTCCAGACCTATTATCTCCTTGCAGTATGTTTAGTTTTCAGGATTATCCCAAATGCAATACAGAGAGAACTTGCAGAGAAACTAATTGCATAGACATGGTTGCAAACCTTTGCACAGGGGTGGATTTTGTCTTGTGTCTCTCTACAGCATCAAGCCTGTGTTCTTTTAATTTATTAGTAAAGGCTGATTTTAATTTTTACTGTGCTACAACTACACTTTAAATACAAGGCTACATTCTGCAAAGCTGCATTCAAATGAAGCTGGTACACAGTCTTTCAAGGAACAATGCAATTCTTTTCCAATACACAAAACGGGTTTTCCTTTCCATTGGATTTACATAAAGGAACTAATTATGATTAAGGAGCTGATGATTTGGTCACTAAAAAATTTTTGGGGGGAGTATTTGTAAAACCCTCGTTTATACTAAATGGACTGACATTTCACTCAGGGAATACTATCTGAATCACTAGTAATGAATGAGCAGTTTTTGACTTGCTTTGGAGTTTGGAGCTCAGATGAAACCCTCATAACAATATACAGAATAAAATGGATTTTTGTTATTGCATATTATTACAAACAGAACATTAACCTCCTTCCTTATCACTTGTACATTAAAAAGAAAAAGAAGGAAAGCATTCCAATTTTTATACATTTCTACAATACATTTGCAGCAAACAGATCAAACTATGAAAGCTGTGATATGAGTGTGGATTGAAAGGAAGTAGCACAGAAGGGTGACATTTATTAATTTACAGATGGTATTACTCCAGCTGGCTGAAACCATAGTGATTTGGTAACAGGCATGGAACTCCAAATGCCTGAAGCAACCCCAGATGTCATCACATATACTCCAAGGAATATAATTTAATAATAATTTATATGGCAAGTATAACAGTTGTGAAATATGCCATTCAACACCATCACTGTGTGCATTCCCTGATGGGTAATTTAAGAACATATAATATTTCAGAGCTTTGAATCAGAAAAGAGATTATAATTAGATTCCCACTTTAAATCACCTGATATGAAGGGAAAAGTTAATCAACTCAAAAAGATAATTTAGCAGATCAGGATTCTCTAATGACACATCTAATTAGAATTAGGGCATAATTTAGGACACATATAAAGTTGCTAATTATTATGAAAATATTTTCAAGCATGCTGCAGGCTTAAAGGTGAAGAAAGTTTATGCAAATCTTGACAATAAACCCTGTTAAGATGGTCCACAGCTCTGTATAAATATCTGCTCAGTGAAGCTATGGGCTTGTTAAAATATTTTATTGGCAAATTTTGATCTGGGGCACCTGACTCCTATACTGAATACCTACTGCTATTGGAGACTTCTATGGCATTTTCTGAGAAAGGATCTCTTGTTTTTCTAACTATATCTTTCTGGTTGTGGTACCCATAGTTTGGCAGTTATGAGGATTTATAACCCTTTCCTTAAGAATACATTTGAAACAGAAATGTCCTCCATTCCCAATATATTCAACTAAAAAGTTCTCCACTGTTTAATGTGTTCAATGTCAATGCTTTAACTAACTCCATCAGAAAGAGATGAATGAATTCAGAAAATCTTAGAGAGCACTTTGAAACTTATCCAGAAGAAAGCAAATGCATTTAGGATAGCTCTTAAACGTGGAGAATATTTTCAAAGTGAATACAATAGGCACTAGTTTACAGCAGGCATCCTACAGTTCATGTCTGGCTTTATTTCTCCCAAGGACGCAGGCTTGTTTGGTAAGTAAGAATAAACTGAGGAGGCCGCCTTAATGCTGGGAAAAGGGGGCTTGGTCAAAACATGGAAGAGAGAAGACAGAACTGTGCAGTGAAAACATTAAATCTGAACAATGCTGCACACTCCAGTAACAGGAGAGAAAAGTCATACTGATGTCTTTTTAACTGGTGTAGCTGACACCACAGGAGTGCCCTTCCATTGTGCTCCCATCCTTTGGGAGCTTTCTGGCCATCTCGTCATTTCAAATATCAATTTTGTAAATCAAAGCACAAACCAGAAATTTTGTTGAGACAAAAATTCACTAACATTTTTCTTTATCAAATCTAATCCTTATTAGACTCCTAAAGATGTCTTGCTAACATTTCCTTGCAATCTCAAGTCTCTGCTGTGAAAAATATTTGTTACTCAAATGTTTAATGTGTTTAGCAGAAATTTTGTTAAGCAGACTTATTTTGTTTTCATGCTTAAGCAGATATTTTGAAGAATCTGAATCAAAATCATGATAAAATAATAACTTAAGAATATATATACAGTATACATTTACTTGTAAGCCATGACATTAATTGATGAGTGCCAGGAGATGACATCACTTAAAGTATTAATTTTTATCAGGGGCTTAACTCAAATCTAACCCGAATGCCATTGTTTTTCCCATGAAGCAGACCTAAAGTCAAGCAATTATTCTGAGGGTTTCAACAACAGCCAAACTAGAACCAACCCTTCCCAGCACTGCTGTTTCGCTGTGCAAGATAATGGTTTAACTACAATATTTCTGGGGTTTATTAAAAAAAAAAAAAAAAGAAAAGAAAAAAAGAAAAGAAAAAAAAAAAAAAAAACACTAGTTTAGTACTGTGGACTACTAAATTCACTCTCCGAATGCATGCCCAGGTTATTCTCATCCAAGAGAAATCTAGATTTCATGCTTCAAGTCTTCTTTGTAAAGTGAGTTGAAAATATAAATGTGATCAGCTGGGAGATTCACTACCAAAACTACACTCTTGACTGAATGCGGGATTTAACTGTGAACCATAACGTGGGCATCTCCTACATGTTCAACCAAACCCATTCATCCTCCACATATTTTTTGTCTTTAGGCTTATTTTTCCCACTAAATTGACTACTTGGAAGAGATCTGAGGATAGTGAGGGAACTGTTCATGTCAGTGTTTACATTTCTCTCCAGCCCCCACTCCTTCCCCCAGGCAGAGCACTGGTACAATTCATGTTTAAGGACCGGTGCAGTGTTGCAGCCTTACTCCAATTCCTCTGCGCCATTGGAGCAGTACTGTGCTGGGAACACTGTGATTTCAATATATGACAAAAAATGGTTTACATATTCTTTTTGCAAGAGACCACATGCCCTTTCTGCATTCATTTCACAGACACTTCCAATGTTAAATTTTATTTCAGTCACAGTGTGTATCTGAACAAGGAAATAACCAAAAACTATTCTTCATTTTGCTCTTTCTGTAAAAAGTCTTTTTGGCCACAGGCCTTATTTTATTATTTTTAATTTTTTCCTGGATGCTATTTAATTAACTCATATATAAGCATCTTGCCTCCTGAGTCTGTAATAGATGATTACTTTGTGCAACAAACAGATTTACTTTAGCACCAAGTTCTCCCCTTTCTTTCTTACTTAAGAATTTCTTCTTTGTTGTCAAATGACAGACCCACAAATCCTTGAGATATGAGTGCAATTAGTCTCATTAACTGCTACTTTAACCAGTGGTCCTTACTAAAGTGCAGTGGAACCTCACTACTGGATACTCACTGATTTCAAGGATATTGGGTTCATTTCTTAGCTATTCATTTCATAGCTATTGCTTGGTTTGTTTTATGGTAAACTATTCAATGAAATTCAATGAAAAATAAGCAAGCTAACAAATGAACAATCTCCCCTCAAAACTGCCCTGCAAAATCTTCTCTTACAATAGCAATTTATGAATTTAAATTATTAAAATTTTCATTTACCCAGGAGGGTTTGGGTCCAAAAATGTGCATTGTGGTTTATTTTCTTTGAACACAGGACAGGCACAAGTTGCAGCTGGTGGTCGCCTCCTTGGCCGCTGCTCAGATATGGAAGTAATTTTAAGATACATGTACTCCTTTGTACAGGAAGAAATTCTGCATCATGATTCTACAATGAAATAATAAAGGCGGCTAAATACACTCACTTGTAATACTTAGAACTGTATTTCGGTAGTGGTATCATTCTTGAAACATAAAAACACAGAAAAACAAAAAACAAATACAAGATGACAAACCAACAGCAAATATGAGATGAGGAGACACAATTTGTTTTCTTACTGTAAAAAGATCTCTGTTTCAGCCATTTCGACCACATGACTGTAAGCTTTCACTGCCAATTTCTGCCTTCACCCATGAGAGAAAATTATGATAAGTTGCTTGTGCACAAGATTTTTTTTTAAAAAATCTACGTTTCAATTGACTAATGGATTGGAGATGTTTTTCTAATTGCTTTTTGCGTAAGACATTAGCATTGCTCTGCCTTCAAGACACTAACATTAGTAGTGAAATTAAGGAAAGGAAAGACAGACAAATTTTTGGTGCTTTCTTTTCTTAGCCTTTGAATTGGATCTATTAGTGAATACTGAGACTGAACTTCCTCCAAAACCAGGGGGCAGAAAGTGATGCAAGCTCTTACAAAGTTGTAATTCTGTGTAGTAGGCAGATAGATAGCAAACTAAAACAGTCCATCCTTTAATAGACACTAACCCATGGCAATAGAAAAAAATGAATATAGAAAGAAGTACTTACACATGCAAAGGCTGTCCTTTAATGTGGAACTGAATCCTGGGCATGTTAGGATTCAGGACACTTATTTGTAAAGTAGGAGGTTCCCAAGATCAAAGCTAACCTTCCAAAACTTTCCTCATTTAAATGTGCAGAAAGATGGAATCTTATTACTGTGCCATTAAATATTCATAGATACTTTCAAAGAAGCAGAATTTTTAGTTAAGACAAACATATGACTCATGCGTTTGCCCAAGCCCTCTTTAATATTTTTCTGCCAATGTGGTATTACCACATAGTACAACATTTTTCAGATAATCAGTGTGCACTCCTGGGAAAAAAACAATACCCATATTATTCACAGTTAGCATTCATAATATGACAACAGCTGAGCTAAGTGTCATATTCTTTATTAAGCCACAAACTAGCTGTTAATATTTCTCATGACATTTATTTTACTCTTAAAATACTGATTCTTCAGAAAGTCAAACTTATCTTCTCCTGACTTGATCGCATATGCCACAAGGGCCCTACATGGAACAAACCAAGTTTGAGTACTTTTGAAATATTGAGGGAGCCTTGCAAATTCTTACCCCTCACTACGTCTTATACAGACTCCATCCTTTTTTAAATATAAAATCCTTATGTGTAGATTTGAAAAAAAAAAATCCAGTAAATCCTCCTTTCTGATTGCAATCATTCATTCTGTTTAGTCTGTCACAATCAAAAAGCCGTCTTTTGAGCAAAATAAAGTAATAAACATGAAAATGAATATAATTCAGACTGGCTATGTATGACTTCAAAATACATGTTTGATTTCCTCATACATATATATTATAGGAGTCAGTGTTGTAAGAAGCATCCAACAGTTTTTTCTATGATAAATAGTGAATAGGGAATCTAGTGCTGAAAGACACCCTCAGACTTCAGTAACTCCATTCAGGAGGACTATCTGCTATCTGCTAAATGTTAGGTACTAATAAACTCTCCTATGTGGAAGACTCCAAGATTCCCTTAACATATTTCAGTGCTCCTTAAAACAAGAAATCTACCTAGTTTGACTTAAGCACGTTGCTTCTTATTCTATTCCCAGTGCACAATGGAGAGTAGAGTACTTTCCCTTTTGCAGGAACCCTTTATATATTTAAATACCAATCCTGTGACCAGTCTTAGTCTTATTTTTAACTAACTAAATATCTCTTCTGCAGTCTTTCCAAATGGCCCAAACCAGTCTTGAATGGAAGTGTGGAAAACTAGACAGCCCTACAGCTTAGTCTTTATTCAAGGATTGGAATATCCAAGATGTAGCATTCCTCATTACATGTCACAGTATATTATTCTTTTATTTCAAACCTCCTCCGAGTTTCTTATATCCTACTCTGCTACCCTCCTTTCCCTCGACTAAAGTCCCTGGACCTGCTTCAGGCTACTGTAGTAGCTAATAAAGTAGAGATGCCCCAAATATAGTGGGCAATTTTTCTCCTCACCAAATGACAAGTATGTAGCAAAGACGCCTTGAGCATCATTGCTGTACATTCATAGCATTTTTTCTCCTGAAGATAATAATCATTAGATAATTGATTAAGCCGGTTTTAAGACTAAGTTTGCACAACCAAAGTGATATAAAAGAACTCTATTAGACTGCAAAGCTAAATGACCCTGCCCCATTCACTGGCACATATCTTTTCAAGAATATGCATGAATCCTAAATAATTTCCCATATATCACAGAGAAAAAACCTACAAGCTTGTTCATTTTTTTCCCAGAAAAGAGTTTTAAAAAATGTGTACATATGCACATTTTTAAAAATCAAATTAACTTTTCTTTGGCTGAGTCTCTCCATCACTTACTTTGTCAAGCACCTGCGGACATGTAGGTGTTTCATTTTGTATTAAACAGTACAAATTATTTTGTGCAGTTCAGCAGATAACTTCTTCAGCTTCCCTGTGTGTTTCTATACTTAGGTTAAATTTGGATGATTCATTATGTTAAATGATCCTCAAGGCCGTGTTTCCAAATGCTCCAATAGTATCTCATTAACAGCAAACCAAGAAAATGCAATAGCTGTATGCATAAACTAACTCAAGGCCTTCTGATGCTATGTTCTTTGAATCTTAGCAAAACATTTCCCCAACAAGACAGCTTTACTCTCTCAATTTGTATGCAGAACAGCAAAGCATATTTTTTAACCCACAAATAAAAAAATTAAGAGCACACAGAAGACAATAGAGGAGCAAAACTCCATATTCAAACAGTCATCAAACAGAAAGAAGTTAGAGATAGCTGGGTTTGCATCTCCCACTCTTGGATAAACTGTTGGACTGAGATTCTGGTAATATCATCTACCTGGGGGTAAAATCCTATCAAAAATAAAGGTAAGGATTTGTATTTGGAGCCATGTGACATAATCATGAACAACCATGTTGTATTTTTGGCACAGTTGTAAAGATATGCTATGGACCTCAAAGTCTGAAGGAAGCCCAAGAAGGGATTATCATTTCACTGCCATGTTGATAACAAAAATCCTTTAGTTACGTATCACAATATATAGCAATTAGCATAGCAACATCTCGGCAGAGCATCAGTAATTAGTTACAAGCATTAACATGCTAACATATCATAGGTTGCTAAGCCGTATCCAAGCACCTAGCTGCAAGATTTAAAAACAGCATCTCAGTCCTAGGAACTTCCTCAAGTACAGGAGACACTTCCTTAAAAGTTGTTTACCGAAATTCAGTGATTCTGCACGTCAGCCTTTTCAGTCCGGGTTAAGGATGGTCAAAGGCACCCCCCCGTACAATGTCCCCCTACAAGAAACTACTGAACAGTCCCAAAGAAGTGTAATGTATTAGAAGGTATAACATCTGGCTGCGCTGTAGCAGAGGGACGGTCCAAGCTGGCTCTAAGAGTATGTGACCAGTGGGACCATAGAAGGCGTAGTGCTCTAGGCATGTCAGTAGGGTTGCTACCCATTAAGTTTTCACTCAGGTGATTGGGAAGGGCTCAGGTTAGCTTAGGTCAAAGTTCCCAGAAATGAGCTGGCATTATCCATTTTCCCAGAATCTCCCCATTTGTTGGCAACATACCAAAGCAAGAGGAGTAGCAGAGGCTGTTTGAACAGCTGGAACATTAATGGTTTGGACTGAGGGGTGAGGTGATTTCCATCCTATTAATAAGTGATATTTATCCTATTAATAAGTGATATTAATTATGATACCTAACTCTGCTAACTCCTGCAAATGAAGCAAAAGAGCCATCCATCTTACAGGCCCTGGCTATCTTTTCTGCTTTGCAATGAGTTTCTTCCAAGCATGTGAATCAATCATGGAGAAGCCCCTGTACTCCTCTGGGTTTCTAGGAGGCCCCTGCAGAGAATCCCTAAAAGGATGCCATACTCTCAATGTCTTGCAATACAAGTTACTAAAGATAAAATAATAATAAAAAAGTTTCCCTTGAAGCTATCCATTTGTCTGTTACCAGAAGCTCTTCCACCTTCCCTTTAATTTCCTAGGCAGATAGCCTGAAGTGCAAGGTATAGCAGAACTCCCTCTGCATAGCAAAGGAGAATGAAATACTCAGAAAATACCAGTGTTGGACTATTATTCTCATTTTATTTTCATCCTATTATCCCAATATGGAGACATAAATTTTCCCCTCACAGTAGGGGGAATAGATTCTAATTACAATGCATCATGTAAAGCAAATCTAAGGCAAATAGTTTGCCCCTGATGAGTGCTGTCCTGCAATGGTATCTTGCCACCTGTACTCCAGTGAGCTGGTTTAGACATATCTGGTTTAAATCATAACACACCTCTTTCAATAAACTAAATCGCACTGTACTACTGTGCAGTGTAACTATAATCTCAAATATGTTATTTTTTTTTAGGCATCACACGACAAAAAAAAATAATCTAAAGTCTGCCAGCTCATATTTCAGTTAGACAAATGTACTTATATGGCCTTGACAAATGCAATCTGATCATCATGTTGCCCATTTCCTTCTGGAAATAGCAACTTCTTAGACAATTGCTTTGGCCACTCTTTTCTTACTTTTTTCCTTTCTCCTGTTTGTTAGGGATTTGCTTCTGGCTCCTGTTGCCTGAAGGCACCTGGGTGCATAAAAGCAGACAGTCTCTTTTATGTCAGCTAACAATACATACTAAGTCAGACATTTCTATGCATCTCTCCAGCTGCTTTCTCATATCTCCTACAAGACTGATGACTTTCCAGGCAGGATCGAGCCTTTTGCTCCATCTTTGTGCTTTGTGTGACAGGTTACAGATCTGTGGTGGAGCCTCCTATGTACCACATACTCCATACGACAGTTGCAACCATTAACAGCAATGGCTAAGGAAGCAAAGCCTATGACAGAGGCTTATGTCACAGCTACTCTGTGTGATTGATTCATTGAGGATTTAGTAGCACTTCCATGATTACTCTTAAAAGGTGATATCATCCAGAAACTTTTATAATGGAAATGGATAGTTCTAACCAGAAATCATTCTTTTCCTCCAACCAAGTTCTTTTTTTTTTTTCAATGTGTATTTGAAGCAACATACAAGTAAGATGAAATACTGTTCTTTACTGACTTTGAATACATTTTCAGATTCCTAATGGTTGCAAACTAAATATCTGGCTTTGGTAACTGATTAATCAATTATATATGAATTTTAAATCTGTCAAGATAATGAAGTTCAAAAATAACTGCTGAATATAAACAATGCTTTTTATGTAATTTTCTTAGTTTTGAAATTTTAGATAGCAGTGTAATTACAGAGTACTACCTAGATTCCAGGGGAGCTGTTTTGGTCTGATGATATGTCTTTTAAAAAGAATTAAGGAGTTCTGTACATTGTCATTGTCATTGTTTGATTAATAAAAAAACAAAATTTTTGATAAAAGCTGAATAAAAATAAAAGGATCACAGGTGAAATAAAGCAGTCTGAATGATAGGACTGACCATAACTTAATCAAAACAGCATTTACCTGTCTGCGAAAGAGGATTACCCTCCATTTCCTAGAAATCAGAGAACTAAAATAAAATTTTGACTTCTTGATACCTGAAATCTAAATAACTTTACTACTTTGTAACTGGAAGAAGAAATACTTGTCTGAACTATGAACAGAATCTTTTCTATGCTTTCACAGATTCATAGGAACATAGCAAAAAGGGACTGCATGAGAACATTTGTTTCAGCTCTTTTCTGGAGTCTAGATCCCTGGTCAAAGATTGTGTACCACTTTCCTGAAAACTCAAGTATGTATTTGCCAAATCATCCTAGGTAACTTAAGTTTTTCAAGACCAAATATAGTGGTAGATAGTGTGTCTAACTAAATACATCCTGGTGCACAAATAGTGTGTTTAATTTTTAATTTAATTTAATTTTAATTTGTTATCTTTTCTTTTTCTGTAGCTTAAAAAAGAAAAATAAATATTTCCTAGTGGATTTTCCTCTAACTCCACAGGTCCAAGATGATCAACTAATATATAAACCAGTTTTACTTATTTACTTCCTGATCATAGTTTTTATTAATCTTATCAACAGGAACAACAGAACCCACTGAATGAAGACAGAATAGTATATTTGGCTACGGATCCATTATATCCATCTTAGGATGGATATAATCCAGATATCTTAGAGGGATCAAGAGAAACTTGATGATGTTCAGATGATACTGAACGTTTTCCCACTGACTATTGAGGAAGCCTAGATGACCATTTCAGATACAGACACCTACATTTCAGAAATCTGAATTCGATCAGGTGAATTTTAATAAAGCCTAAGTGTTCTAGTTTGAATTTCTCCTGGCCAGACAGAAATAGGAAGGAGGGACAATTATTTCTGGTATCCTCTAGTATTACTTTTTGATGTGGGATGAAACATTCTGGCAAGCTTTGTGTCACATTCAGCCTTAGGAAGCCATAAAGAGAGGAACGTATTTATCTAGTTTGTTTTGACTGAAAAATAGGAACCTTTCATTTCTAAAATCTCTACAAAGATCAAGGATAGATTTATTAACTAGAACTTCATCTACGAATCACCCTAACAACCAGTATCCCACAGACAAACTTTTCCCCTCTGCAGTGGCAAATTGGTAAATGATCACCTCTCCAACATTCCTCTCATCTTGCCACTCTCTTCTCAATTTGTGTGTAGGGATGAATATAAAGTGGCTGCTTCTTAGGAGAAAAAAAGCACTTATCAGTCAGAACTGACTGGGTGGACCATAGTCTAGGGTAGAGAAGGGAAAAATCTCCCTGTCTACCAGAGTATTTCAGAGAGTGTTTTTGTCTGTCTGCATACTTACTGCAGAACAGCAGTTCTGGCTGTAATCAAGAACGCCAACAGAAGGGTGACTAACTGATGATGTTTGTCAATGTGAGTTATAGAAACAATTCATATTACTTCTGCGCTTTTAAAATGAAAATCCATCTCTCGTTGAAGTCAGCTGAAGCCACGCACTTATTCTGCTCAGAAAACTTGTTCCTCTGAGTCATTTGGTAAGGTTACTAAGCACTTCACATTATAAATTCTCTTTTCAAAGGGAAAACATATATTTTAATTTCAGGATGCCATTCTATTGCTTACATAATTATCCCTGCTTATTCAGTGAAGTATATTTCATATCAATATATTCATATCAATAAATTTCATTGATAGATATTTATAAAAAAGTGTACATTAGCTGCTGTATTTTTCAGCATATTTAAAAGAATATACATCTCAATATCTCACCGACACATTACCATATGTTTTATTTCTGTGAGTATCTAGGTGCTTGCTTCCCGCAGGATAGCAAGTTGATTCATTATAGAATTCTTCTTAATAACTCTAATTCTTTTTCTCTTGGTTGTCTAATTCTTTACACCTGCTATTCTCCTCTCTTACTGATTCTTTTGAACTGGTAATTAGAGCTTTAGAAATCTATAAATTTAGAAGTGTGTGCAGTCCTTTTTGAAAATACTATTAAAAATCTATTTTTCTAACACTATACACCACCCTACATACACACTAAAGTGCGAAACAGGGTCAATATTATAGTATTGGACATGTCTGCAGTAACCAATGTGGAGACTATTGTAAAACAGTTTCCATTTATGTATGTTTTCATGTGATGTTTATTTGTAAAATTATGTATTAATTGGCTGTAGTCACCAGGATCCAAAGGTACTCCAGATAGGTTTGGACTTTCTATTCCCTGGTGTTGCAGATGCACCCTAATGAAAGATTCTTCTCTCATCACGTCAGAAGTTCAAAAGATGAGATCAAGGGTCTCATGGCAGTTATCGAAAAATTCAAGGAGGATTTTATCTTTGGATTATATGTTTTAAACATTCAATAAATTTAAAGTGCATGGGAGCACCTAGTAGCCAAGTTATTAAAGATATTCACAGAAATCATGGTACTATGCACTTACCATATCACGTGTTCCCCACAATTTCAGGAGATACCAGTGTGCTTTTTCTTGTACTCATAAACTAAAACCACCTTTGACCCACATTTTTTTTCCAGAGACTTTAGTTATATTCTGAGGTATTTATTTTCTTTTCAAATTTTAATTTCTCATGCTCTGTAACTTCAGAATGCTATTAATATAGACTATATTCTAGAGACTTGTGTGCAGTCCAAGATCATAATTTTGGGAAACAGAGTGTGAAGTGTAGGAAAACAAGAAGATGACACAAATACATCCAAAGAGATGGATAATGACTTTGTTAATGCAGATGATAAGAAAAGAACTCTCCCTCAGCTACTTAATTTTCCCACTTAAGTATTTAAGTGGACTTGTGCTATGTAATGAGGGAAGACAGTTGGCTCTTACTGCTGGACCCCCTGACAGGCTATTAGTCAGCCTGGTGATTAATCCACCTCTACTTGCTATGAGGAGAGATGATGATGGAAAGCACAGTCAATGAGGATTTAAATTCTCCAGATGTTGTTAGAGGGCAATTTCTCTAATGACCCATGATAAGGTTTACCTACTGCCAACTTCAGAGGAGCTTTGTAGTCCATCACCTTCTCACAGCATTCCCTCCCATTTTGTAACTCACCACTTACCGGCCTGAGGAGACAGAAACTGCCACAGTGATGCATATCCTGATGAAAGGAGGTGAGAAGCAACTAGGATCAAGGAACATACTCACCCCCAGCCACAACTCTGTAGTAAGCCTGTTGCATTATTAGTTCAGTCACCACCTGCACACTCCCTCAATAAAGGAAATATATATACCGTGTTTATAAAATAAGTTTGGCTGTCATGCCTGGTCAGCTGGATATTGAGGTAGACTGCTACAAGGAGACATGTTGGCTTGTTTAAAATATCAGTGTAGTCCCATTCTAAGACATGAAGAAGAATTTTCTCCTGCTTTTAGTAGACTCTTTATAGAAGGTAGTTGTTGACATCTTTTTGTGGTTAGCTTTCAGTCCACTTTGGGCCAAGCATTGATGATTAAAGAAATAAATGCTTAAGTGTCTGCACAGAACATGTGACTTGTCATACAAAGCTATTAGGAGGGAAGAGATCATCAGTTCAGATCATGCTGAGGGAAGTCTATGTGATATAAAGTACAGCCTAATACACTCAGGGATGCAGAGGTCTGTGTTCAAGCAGAATAAGGAGGGAACATAGTTTTTTCCTGTTGTGCATCACACAGAGACATATCCAGCTAAAATATTTGCTGTCTATATCTCATCATCAAACAAAACAGGGATTTGTTTTGCTAATTCTGGAGAATCAGATCCTCAGTTAATATGTGACATTTATTAAATGGGGACAATTAACGGAGGCACAGACGATCAGAAGCCATGCTCATTTCTTGATGTATGTGTCCTTTGTCTAATTCTAAATATGTAAGAATACAGTGATTAAAAATCATTCTTTTAGTTCACCTTCAAACAGTAATCACTAAGTAGTTTACTGATAGACACAAGAGGTGATAATTCAGCCGGAAAAATATATTTAAGATCTCCCATAAAAATGCTTGCCACCATCGCTATTAAGGAAAAGAAAATTCTTGCAGAAAACCTGCAGGTCAACAACTTTCAGATTTTCAACGAGGCTATTTAGAGATAGATTATATGTCAGGTAGTTCCCTTCTCCTAATTGTGTGTAGGGCTGCAAGATGATTGTTCTTATTAGTATATGATAGGTAGGAAAATTAGTAATTTCCAATACTCAAACTAGCTAGTTATGAAATAATCTACAGTATCATTGAATATCTCTTCTAGCTTTTCTCCATTCTCTACAGTGAATCATTATGTCAAAACTCTTTTCAAACTGCTTGGATCATCCCTGTGGTAATTGCAAAACACCATATTTGTCTGGAATGTTGTTTCTTGTGAATTATGTACTTTATACGATTCTTTGCTAGTAGAAAGCTATCCCATAAACTTTCATGGGAACGCTGTCTGGACCAATATCTAGACTCACTGTGTGGTGTCACACTCTCCAGCTGTGGGAGAAAACACCTCAAAAAAGCTTATTTCTATCAGCATTTATTTCTAGGAAGATGTGGGATTCAAAAATAGAAAAACTTCCAACACTGATTAGAAGTAAAAATTCATAGCCTGGTACAGGATAGGAATATCTACAGGATTAGGAAATTAAGATGTGGTAGGAGAAAACTTTCTAATGGATGGAAAAAGAGAGGTTGTGTTCCTTCTAAGTATTATCTGCCAAATATGATCTAAGACATACTTGAAATGTATTAATATTGCACAAGCGAAGTAACTGAGCATTGAAAAATCCCTTTGTTGCTAAACTCTCTTGATTTCTTCACTGTATTTTCTTCATTTATTCTCACCTTGCTTGTCTGTTTATCTGTTTCATGAGATCTGACAGCAGGATAGTGAGTACTATGAGGAAGGCGCATTTTTTTTACTATGTTTCTGAAAAGCTATTTATGCACTTGAGTTCTGAGTTTATGCTCTTAGGCACTCTCATAACATGTAATAAGGGCTACGTTTATCAATGAAGTAAAGCAAACGTGACCTATTTATAAATAAATATTTCTCTAGCACATATTCACTCAAGATATTGTCCCTTAGAGCTCATTGCTGTTTCCTTGGTCTGTATTTCAATATTCTATATATTATATTTTGAATAGTTGGCCATTTATTAATAAGAAAAATAATTTCGCCACAAAAAAAATCAAAGGTTTTGTTGTAATGACATGCATTAATACATTGTCCCATTGTGGATATCTGTGTATTTAACAGATCTTCCATAGGCTTCTATAAACTCACAGGAACATATTGTTAATTTGAAAACTGTTAACTGGTTTGAGCAGAAATGATTAGACTTTGAGTCAAAAACAGTTTGTCCTTGATCCAAGTCCATACACTAATCCATAATTCTCAGAATGTTTCAAAGTCAACAGATTGTTTCGAGCTCTGCTTCTTACTGGGAAAGGAACCGTTTTCTAAAAAAAGCTGAACGTGATGCTCAGGCAAAAAAAATGTGTTCATGAAAAAACACTGGGCTGAAAGAGAATCTCTGGTGATCAGTTTAACCTGTTTCTAACTAACACTGAACAAGGAATGTAGACAAGGTTCTTTTAACACTTTCAAACGTGATGGCACTTTGTTAAATGAGGAAATGTACTGATTAGAAACTTCTTTTACACTATTAATATAAAACATAAAAATAGAAAAGAAAAAAAGATCTGAATCTCTTAACTTCACATATAAATTAGAGATCTTGGTGGTGTTTTTTTTGAAAGATTTTCCCACACCAACACCGTGCATGATATTAAGCTTCCTATGGAGAAGTATAGGGACTAGCATCAATAGTCTGATAACCCAGAGGACACGTGGTTTTTTTGTAATATTGGTAATCATACTCTTTTTTCATGTTAGGGTAGTCCAAAACTTGATAATGCATAAGACAGTAGCTAGCAAGCCCGTTAATTCCTTTGCATTGATGATATTAGAATAAGGAAGGCACGAATTAGCCCTTGCCTCCCCACTTACCTGTCTTCTTTGACTTTAGCTCTTCTCCTTTATTCCTACCTAATCCCTCCCAAATTGCCCGCTGGTCTTTCTACTCTGTCTCTATCTTTTATAGTGACTGCACATAGATTCACTTCCTGATATTCAGGACAAAATGAAATCTTTTAAAATACTGTATTACACACATATAATCTGCACTTTACCTAATCCAACTCGATTCAAATATACCATTCCTTGGCAATGAAATAAGCTATGAAATGTAATGAAACAACACAGCACCAGAGGCAGAAATAGAGACATTAGAGAGAGGGGCTATTAAATGAGCAGGATTCATGAGCAGGAAAAGTATTATAACAGTGGTAGTGCTAGAGTAAAATGCCCGTGCTTGCTTCTACTGAACTACATTTCTCTGCTCAGATATTCAACCCACTCTAACATTGACTTACTTTTTTTTTGCTCATAGAAGATATTGAGAAATTACAGTGGTGATTATTCTGTATTTTCACACAGTTATTCAAACGAGCGCATAAAACCAGGATATGACACTATATGGGTGGCTAGAAGGAGTGGAAAGTCAGTTTTGTCATAAGTATTTTGGACAACAGGAAGCAACAAAGGACAGAATGAAAAGACAGTTATATAAAAAGACTGAATTCTGTAGTGCTAAAAGTATCCACAAAAAAAAAAAAAAAAAAAAAAAAAAAAGGCTAGTGTATCTCTGAGGCTAGCAGTTGTGACACTCACAAGAGTAGTAATTACTGTGATCTAGACACTGTTAGATCTAACATGAGAAATATACAATCATCTCATCTATGATACCTTTCTGTCTGCTAAAATCTCCTGGACGAATGGCCATCATTTTAGGAAAAAGACAGGAAACCCAGAAGATTTGTGCTGGTATGCCATTAAACTCAAAAATTTTACATATGCTCACATATTATTCATTGCAAGCAGAAAGAATAACTGTAGTCAATGAATTAATATAATGAATTTAATTATTGAATTAAAGCAGAAAAAAAAAGTCTGTGGTCGATATTAATGATACTGATCCATTTTTATTTTTATTAATTAATTAGCATATCTGTGCTGTAAATGTAATGTTGTTGACCAGTCTACTTGAATATACCCTTCCCTTAGTTCTTTTATTTATATAGTTTTAATGTTGATGCTCTTAATAATTGTATAATATCCAGCACATCAGCAAATTGGCTGAGATAATAAGAAGCCCAGGAGCCTCATCTTTCTAAGCTGAGAACTAGATCAAGAATTACAGTAAGTGCTGTGGCTAGAAGAAATAATAGACATGAGAATAATAAGGTATATCCAAGCTATGTTGATGTCAGATTTCTGACAGTCCCTAATTAGCCAGACCACTCCTACACATGTACTTGAAATAGACTTCTCAGCATGCTAATTAAAATGCACAAATCTCCCCTGTCATACAGTAGAAACTTTTAACAAAGTACGTCCCTAATCTCCTATGAAACTTGAGCTTTATGCAGATGTGTGGTCAATTGGCCATGCCTAAAAATGAATATCTATTGTATCTATTAAATTCTAAAGTAGATTTCAAAAAGCAGAGTTTTTCTTCTTTTGGTATCAACAGGACACTGGCAAATCCTGATCAGATTTTCATATCATTAATTGGGCTACATAATATTGCACATCAATTATCCTATATCTAAAAGAAGTCATGCTATATGCAAACAAAATCACTGGTGAATAAAGATGTTTCTTAGCGGATGTTTGGAACATCCGCATCTGATCTGTATTTCCTAAGGTTTAGATGATGATTATTTGTTACTGTGTGAACATACTCATACAAGCTTGTAGTTAGCTGACATAGGCACAAACTAAATGAACAGACTCTGTTTAGAAACAATGGACCTAAAGGTTCTGATGCCTGTTGCACCAGCGTGAACATGATACGCTATGTTGGAAGTACTTATTGATCTGCAGTGAAGATGAATAGGATATGATCCAGTGTTCTGGATTAATACATGGTGCCCTTGGATATGGGCTGTATCTACGAAGGCCCTAACTGGGAAAGATGCAAACCTTTTTTCTGATGCCACTGCAGCCGGTGTGTGTTGCACCTCCAGAAGGTTCTGGTGGAGATCCCATTTTCAAAAGCCAGGACAATGTACCTTGCAGGCCAGGACCTTGTGGACACAGCTCACATGGATGCATGTGCAAGGGGAAAGTAGTGATATGCTTGACAAGCTGAGCTCCCAGCGCTAACTGATACCTCATGTCTTGGCAAGAGCGGTCCTGCTGGGCAGCATGTGCTCCTGGTATCAAACTCTAGTTCCTTCAAGCAGAGAGTGAGTTATGACCTGGGAACCCTGCTCAGAGATCGCCACAATGTGGTTCTCTTCTTGCGCATCACTTCTGTCTAGTTGGCAGATGGTTTTGCATGATTAATAATACTACCACTAATAATGTAAAATAATAAACCTTACTGTTCATTTCAAGATGGCTGTGCTGAATCAGACCAAGCTCCACTAATCCTCCTGCCGTTTTCCTGACAACAACGAGTGCAAACTCCTGGATCAGGATAATCTCTGGCGTGTGAGCAGATGCAGAGCTCTGTAGGAGGTACACCAGTTTTTTCCAGCTGGGAACCAGCCCACTATTGTTGATCAGCCTCCTGCAGACCTCTGTGCTCTCCACTTCAAGCCTTACTCCTTACTGAATGCATTATTTAACATCTGGATGTAAATATGAACCTTAACGGTCAGCTAAAAATATTGTGCAGAATTAATACATTTCTGACTTCTTTGCAGCATTTTCATATATTTCTTAATGAAAACGTTAAATTCACAGTGCTTGGAAACCAAACATTTACAGGATGTGGCTACCACAAGGAAGAGCTTTATGTTGTACTAAGTTTCCTTGCAAATTTAAGATGTTGAATATTAAAAGACTTCTTCACATGGCTCATATGTCAAGCAGCTTCTCTTGAATAAGTATTACCATTGGTTTTCTAGAAGATTAGCATCAATGATGAATAGCATTATTTGCAACCACAGAGAGAGTTAGGAAGGATTTAATCCAGGAAAGAACAATTTAACAAGACAAATGTCTTCTTTACATTGCCACAGTCAGCAATGTTTCTTGGGTATCGTAAGTGCACTTGCACAAGCAATTCACAAGTGATGTCCTGAATATCACAGGAAACTTGTCATTCTAGTAACATTTATTCTTAAATTTAACTATATGCATTCAATGCCAAACAGATTAAAAGCTGTTTTAAACAGCTATATAGGACTGTTGCTACTAAAATCTCTGCTCAATGAAAACTGTTTTCCATAATGTTTTGGTACAGGTACTAAACATTTAGTACTAAAACATTTGGTACTAAACATTTTCTAATCATTCAAATTAACAGACATACAGCCTGTGTTCCATTGAACTATAAATTCTGAAATATAATATTTCAGAAAAGTGTACAATCTAGTGGAATTAATGTAATGAATTTTCATTGCTAACTATTAAGCAGATGTTTTTATCAGGAAAACAAGAGACTGAAGACAAGAAAAAAGTTTATTATTCATGAAACATTAATAAATGATAACTCAATCCTCCCTCTCCATTCGAACATACATGTTTGTCCTCGTCTCATCTCTGAATCATCTTTTCAATTTGCCCTTGCATCATCAGACTGCTGAACTGATTCTCTCAGTCAGGTAAGATACAGAATGGGGAGACACAGAAATGCCTTTGCACAACACTGATCTGCTTCCTTTCTGAAACAGTCAGATAAAAATGGTACCGCAGGGTGTCAGCCTCCAGGATATAAATAAAGGAGATATTTTTTCTATCATCTGAGATTACAAATAGGGATCAAGGAGACAATATTTGGAAGGAGAAATGTATTTTTTAATCTAATAGTTCAGGATCTTGATTCAACAAAACAGCTTAATGTTTTGTAAGTAAGTGCTTCATGTTATGCTTGTTCTTAAATAACGGGTAAAATCAGGGTCCCTGCACACAATATCATACACAGTAGTCTTTTCGCACATATACTGTTGTCATTGCCTTTTAAAAACAGCTTCATCACATTGCTACAAGCACACAGCGATACTTTGCTTCTCCACCTTACCTCAGCAGTTGCTACAGCTACTTTGGGCTCAGTTGTATTTCTTGGAAACCATTCAGAAGTGTTTGACTTTTTTATCAGGAGACCTTACGTAGTGCCAGAAGGGTCTGTCAGGGCACTGGTTTTTAAGCAGAATGAAGTGAAGACAGCAATGCGAAGAAATGAAGATAGTACTTGGAAATGTTCCTTTTGAAGAGCTGAGAAATAATTTACCGAGTAAATGAAAATGAGCACTGTTTTCCTTTATGTCAAATATGGAGATGATTTTTGTATGAAAATGGTGTGTTCTTTTTGGTTTATGTTGACGTGGCATCTATTCCTAGTGGCACTGTCTCTGTTGGTGTAACACACGTGTACGATGGGAAGTTGGGACAGCAGCAGGAGACAGGGCCAAAGGACTCAAAAATATTTTGACAGTTACTGAGTCTCTAGGGTTTGTCTCTAGGTTTTTTGAAGGAAGGGACCCCGAATGGGAACACCCCAAAATTTGAGGCTGTTCTGTGGCCAAGCATCTGATGGATGCCTTCTGTGCAGATTATTTCCATTGTTCCTGTCAGATGTTTCCCACTGCTACACATGAACAGTCACAGCACACGTGCTTGGGACAAGTCCCTGGGGCTCAAAAGGAACTCAGCTGATGGCTAGAGAGAAGGTCTTCCATGACTGCAAGGAATATGAATGACCCAAGGACCATTCTCTCGGTCTGGCACCCAGATAAGTCAGAGATAGGAACAGAGCCATCAGTGGGACAGCTTGACCTGGACCTACCAGTGCATCCCAAATGGAGAGAGCAAGAGAGGTTGGCAGAGGAAGCTCAACCCTTTTGTGGAGATAAAATGACCTTTTAAAATAAATGGAACTGGAATAAGGTGCTGGTGTGATGACTTTCTTGAATGTTTACAAGCGGGCATTCACCTGCTTCCCCTTGGTCAAGATAATACTACTTGGTTTCACAAAAAAACCCTGCTGTTTTGGACATGGAAAAGTTATGCTTGCAGAAAGACTCCTTTGTGAGTATTTATATAGTCAACCTACAAAGTATATTGAGTAGTAGCCGCTGAGGAATAATTATAAGGTATCAACCAGAAAAAATGTCTCTAAGGCCTTTCAGTTGCTATCCCATAAGTAAAAGGAAGAAAAAAATATATGGCTATTGCCAAAACTTCAAATGCTCTAGGTGGTATGCAGTTTGCCAATGTTAGACCAAAGTGTTTCTCCTTCATAGCTGTTTAAAGATTTAATTTCTACTAATTTCAGTTATCTCCCAGGATTTAGAAGAAGGTGTTTCTTCCTGTCAGCTGGAGATATTAACTTGGGTTGAATCTTCACCTTCAAGTTTTTTACAGTCTCAGGTTTTGGATAACTGTTCTTTGTTGTCAATTAGAGGAAACAGCATGACTTCGGTGCCCAAAATACAAAACACATCGACTGTGAAGTCTCAGCTCCCATAAAAGTAGAATGATGGGTGCTTCTTACCTGTGCCAGTTTCCACATCAGCATTTAGAGGTTGAAATATATTTATTACATTAGTATATTTTATATTACTATATTTTACACTAGTATATTCAATTTTCTTTTTCGCTTTAGCTGACAAATTTCTAGGGTTAATGTGATGATGCTGAGGAAATGTCCTGAGCGCAGAGCCTAATGGAGCAAATGGAGCAAGTGGGTGAGATCGGGGTATGGACTCTGCTGGCCAGATAAAAAATAAAATAAAAGACGGTAATAAATTTTATATTAAATGATGACATCAATGAAAATTTTAAAAATGATAGTACTAAGCAGCATACTGTCTGAGTGTTAATTTCCTTCTTCACATTGACTCAAGTAGAGAAGCCAGGAAACTAACAAAAAAAAGTGTTCCTTCTTTATATGTCCTATATTTTCAAAGAATCAATACTAGATTGGGTATATTATTAAAAACTTGTTAGCCTGTAATGCATTTCTTCCTTCTAAAAAAAAACCCTCACAAAATACCTTATGGCAAATTTGAAGTAGTGTCTTTTTTTTTTTCTTTCTGATTTCATCAGTTGACTGCAAAGTCTGTATCTTAGAAACATGTTACTATTCCCAATACAGTCACTGAAACGTATGAATACAGATTACCAGGGACATGGTTTCTATTCAGGGTTTTGTTCAGTTGATGTTTGATGAAAACTGTTAACTTCTGATGCAAATAGGATCTGCATCAGATCCTTCCCCCCTGAAAATTTTTTGAAGCATCCCATGCACTTTAGAGAATGCAAGTTCACAGGCAAAGTATTTGTAATATTTTCATATAAGACACAGATACAGCAGGTACTTTAAGAGAGTAAGGACAAAGATACAGAAAAGAGAATGCATTATATTTTCCTAATGTCTATTCCAGCAGATTAGTTCAAATGTACTTATACTTTGACACAGAGTAAGTGTGTATATAAACATTTCAGTGCATCACTTAACCTTTTATTACCGCACAGTTTATTAAACTTCTAGATGACAGTGCCTCTGTGGTAAGTCAGAGTTATCTTTCTGTTCCTTGTAGGATAGCTGGATTGCTCATTAAAAATTTAAGAGGTCTGTTGAAGAAAGAGTAAATAAGAGAAATGGAAGAAATGCACTGAAAAAATTCAGACTTATGCTTCCATAAATGACAAATAACAGGACCAAAGCAGGCGATAGCTTTAAGGAATTAATAGTTTTGCACCATGTCTTCAGAAGAGCAGTAGGAAATGTTGTCTTTGCTTAGATTTGAGTAATTCTGTAGAAAAAACTCAACACACATAGACAACAGGACAATTCTGAATAGTTGTCATAAATAATTAGAAAAGATTAAGGTCCAGATTTAGCAAGTCATATAAGCAAATAATTAACATATGTGAACACACAGCTGTGATAAGCCATTTAATTCAGCTACCAATAAAAATGAATAGATGTTGTCACAGGACATATTAGAGCAGAGAATCTTTTATGTTACCCATGCATTTAAAAGTTAGGGAAATGCTTAAGGGACTTCTGTGGTGAAGATAAATAATTACTTAAAGAGAAAAATATCGTGTGGATTAGGTTAGGTCCAAAGCAGAATTGGACCTTTATTAAATTGTGTCTATAAGTACAGAACAACTTGCTTTTTTTCTTACAATTTAATTGTGAGGTGGGAAAGACAGTCATATCAGCTTTTTGAACAATTTAATTTTATGAATGGATATGTACTTTTCGTAATTACCATTTGTGACCAGAGGGTGAGCTAGAAGGCTCACTGCCTCGCAGAAAAAAAAAAAAATCCTGTTCTCAGGGTTCTAAAGAGATTTCACACGACAGCTTGAATAAAGTTTATTATTCGCTGCACATTTTTTGAAAGAAAATATAATACTAAATAGCCAGAGAGACTATGCACAGTGGGTGTCAATCTGCCTGATATAAATAAAGTATGCATACTTATAGGGCTTAAATGGCTCTCATACAGATTGTCTCCTCAGAGGGAAGAAACCTAGGGTCACAATGCATATCTATAGGGTACAGCAGTGAAAGCAGATAATATTGCTTGAAAGAGAATACTGCTGTAAGCTGCTTTCAATATTTGTTGTTAACAATGCTGTAAACTTGGACTGGCAGTTGCCATGGTTGCAAACAGAGTTTTGTACTCTGTGGCCAGTGACAAAAAAGGTGACCTCTGGTTATTTGTTGCCTGTTTCACATGTTGTTCACTTTTCATAACGATTTATTCCAATTGCTCAGCCCTTCTGATGGAAATATGCATCACTTTCTGGGGCTCAGTTCTTCATTCTTTCCCAGATCCCACTAATAAGTCACAGCACCAAGGAATTAGAACTGGCAGTAACGTTTTAACTATTTTTCATGAAGATTTCTCAGATGTTAACATTAACTCTGCATAAAATCTAGAATTTGTCAAAACAGGTTTCAACCAAACCAAGACAAGTGGGAATATTTTCTTTACTCGTTTGTTTGCTTGTTTGTTTGTTTGTTACTTTAATCCCTAAACCTGAAGTGGGGACTGGCTGGACTATTTCCAGTTTCTCAAATTAAAAATATCTAAAAGCATAAACTAGGAGAAGTTACCAAAGCTATAATTATTCCAGTATCCACTTGAAATGACAGAGAAGTTGCCCATTTTTTTTTCTCTTAAGACTTCTTTAGACTGGGGTATCCCTGCTCTTGCAGGTGTTGTCCTCTGTGCATCGATATGGTTTGTAGAAGGCAAGAACAATTGGACATTTGGGCTCACAGTTTTTTATTTTTATGAGTGCTTAAAAGGCTTAAAGCAATGACCAAAGTTTACAGAAACTATAAAGCCAACATCAAGTCATGACGCTGCGGTCACCTCAAATGATCAAATCATGTGTCTTCCCATGAGCATGCAATGTCTGGAGAAACTCACTGGATAAATACTTCACACCATTTCTCCAGAAAAGGCTTGGTCTAACATAGGACTCTGGCATAAGGGGACTTAGGGAGGTATGGAGAGTTACTCAGGCTTTTCTGAAGATATTTTCATCTTTTGTCTCTTCAATCACAATTCTTCAGCAGCACTCAGTGTCCTGTCTTCTATCCTTGATTGAGACTCAACAGCAGCAGTTGAACCTCTGTCCACTGTGCAGAATAGCATTTTTAAAGTTCATCTGTACTTGCACAAGCTCTAGAGAATCTGTATATTAAAGTTTAGGAGATGCTTGAACTGCTGTGGCTGTAAAGTGGGCTTTATTTTTCTTTAAATATAAGCACAATAGCAAGTAATTTTTTAAGAGATAAAGCAAAGTCTCCTTTGCATTGCTAATGTTTTATAATAGATATAATGACAAATCTCATTAATTTAACAGTAATTTAATAATTATTCTGCATTCTTTACACTGACTTTCACAGCAGCTTTACATTCCTACTAAACCAGTCTTCTCTTTCCTGCTCCAGGATGTCTGCATTGATGTTTGTTCTGGTGAGGAACAACACCGTGTGCCAAAGCCATCACCATTGTTGGAAGGGGTCACAGTAGCCTTGCATCAGCACAGACCCAGGCAGAAATTCAAGATGAATCAACAGACTGCTCTTTGGGGGTTTACGAGGAGTTCCATTGGTTGCAGCACTACACAAGATGATGCAGAATGAGGAATAACTGGTAATCAGGATAGGGATAAACAGGAAATCCTGTTCTCCTGTCATATGCAAAAATGCAACATCAAAGGGAAAGCTCTATGCCTTCCAGTCTGTGCTCACTGAGTACCATCTACATCTGTAATTATTCACTAATGGTCTTTTTTTTTTTTTTTTTTTTCACAGATATGGGTTGTTTTGATGTATTCTGGATTTCTTTTTCTTTTTTTTTTTTTTTTTACTTTCTTAGGATCTTCTTTTCCTGTCAACATAGTCTGAACTTCCCTGCCAACTCTATCTCCATCAACATCTTAGTGTCATTTCTTCTACAATAGTTTACGTTTGTTCTGGTGAACTCTCATGATCTTGTCCCCTTCGTTTAGGCGTCTCACTTGCAAGCATTGATTCATTTGTCTGAATTGCAAGCAAAGTGATTATTACTACCCAGAAAAGAATTGGCTTAAATATTGCCAAGGTTGGCTGGGAATGTAAATGTCAGGAAGCTTACGGGTCTCCTATGAAGCTCTGGCTAGGTTTTAAAGCTGTTGTGTTAGTAGGAAATAATGTCAATATTGCTGCCTGCCCTGTCAATCCACAGAATAGATTTCACTACTAGAACTGTGCATAACAGTAAGGCAAATGATTGCAATTTGTAGGGTGCACTGCCTTAAAGATTAAGTCTCCTATTTGCCACATAGCTTTTTGAGGAAGCTTCAGAAAACAAACCAGGCTATTCAGATGTGATCAATAATTCTCTGAGTCTCATTCTCAACATCTACTACTTCAAATTCTTTGCATGGCCCACTTTTCACACTCAGTATATGGCACTTCCTACAAACAGGATTGTTCAGTCTGTTTTGAAAATCTTAACTAAATAAGGGGGGGTTTTTTGATCAAAAAGGTAGTGGGCAATTACTGACTAAAGGTATGTATTTCCAGTTTTATCTGAATTGCTCCTGAAATTGATACAACATGAAGCTAAATAATTCATCTCTCTTTTGTAAGAGCTGTGGTACTTACAGGGCCCTACTCACTTTTGTCCAGGCATTTGAAATTGGTCCTGTCTCTCAGAGTATCAGGATTGTCAAGATAAGTTTGTCCATGTTTTTAGAATATAGGTAGGATAACAACTTACTGTAGCAATTCTTCAGTACCTACTGGTATGTGGCAGGCAGTTTAACCCTCCATGAAAGGTGTGCAAAGAGCCTTTCATTTATCACAAGATAAATGTGTGAAATCAGAGGATACATGTGAAATTACCATGCTGTGTCTTACAAGCTTGCAATTTCAGTTCCCACTCAACTTCTATTACTTATATTGATTATCATAATTGGAGCTACATGAAAATGGAATAATGGTTTCCAGAAGAAAATTATTTTCACTGTGATATTGTCAGTGTATTCATGTGAGCTAATACCATTATCTTCTGACAGGTAAGTAATTATCTCATGTCATTGGTATGCTTGTTGACCAGACCAGTTGACCTTTAAAATAATAATCAGAAAATAAAACCTGCTCCTTGGAAATACAACGCACTCTACAGCTGTGAAATTAGTTGAAGCAATTTGTATGTATAGCAAGAGGAGTCACATGTTATTGCTTCGAACTTCCCACAGCGTTTTGGAGAAATGTGAGCGACCTCTAAACCATTTGTCTGCATGTTTTTTTTTTTTAATTTCTTAGTGCTAAACAGTACCTTTCATTGCACAAGAATCAGCAGAGAGCAAAGGTTGGAACAAGGGAACAGCAAAAAAGAACAACACTTGATAATGTACACCATAAAGAAATCAAAGTCACAGCCAGGTACAGAAACCTCAAACTTTACAGGAATTAAAATTATTTCTTTTTTTGTGAATTGGAATTGCTGTATATTTGAAGAGTTGGGGAATAGATAAGAGTTCAGATGTGGGAAGGCTAAAAGCAAAGTCAGAAATAGTGAATAACATAAAATTATATATGCCTGGAAGATTTATCTGAACATTTCACTTCTAATCAATGTCAAATATTAAATGAATAAAATGGGAATGTTAATACAATGATTTTGTATTCATCATGAATAATAAATAGAGTAATTTACAATTCAGATCCCAAGTTTGCAAATTAGTTCTTGTGGTGAGTCAGAAGGCAGTGACCAAAGCAAATTTATCATGTGGACTGATGTAAGAATGTGGTAAATCCTTCACATTGCTCATAAATCATTGGGCTTATTGCTATACCTACTTCCCTGAACTTTTGTTCTTCAAATCATTTGATTCATCTAAGTCACCCTGAAGCTATTTCACAAAAAAAGTACCTGAACCTGCAGAGTTTCTCCTTCTGTGTCTGTGTGGGAGTTACACGCACATCTACACATCTACCTAGGCACTGATTACAATGATCCCTTTGCGTATCACTCTGTCTACATGCACAGGTAACAGCAAAACAAACTCCATGACCAGAGAGTGGAAAGCTTTGCTGTGTGCCCTCAGCACTGTTTGCTCACCATACTCAAGAAGAAGAGTGTGCCTGTGTCCCACCTTCGTTACAGCTCCAGACACTGATCCACATCCCAGCATTACGAGGCAGATCCTTGCAAGGTTTAGTCCCGTCCCAACTTAGCTGCATTTTCGGGCATTTGTCAGCAAACAAACCAGTGCTCCTGACAAACAGAACAGAGTAGACGCATGGCTGTGGCACAGTATTCGCCGAGTCAAAAGACAGGCAGAGGAAATCACCCTGGATTCAGTCTGCCAAACCTGAGATGCACAAACTAAAATGACAAAGTAGCTATTTGAGACCAAACTTTCCAGTATAGATAAACGTTTTGAACAAATAAAAAAAGAAAAAGCCATAAAAAAGCACAAAAGCTGACAAATTAACACACTTTGTATTCTTTGAATTTGGCTTTAAATATTTTGTAGAAATAATGTTCTAACAAGTTCATGGAGAGAGATTTTCTTCAAATATCAGTGCTTTTGTTGCTATTAATAATGATGATTTTGTCACCTAGATAATGACTGTGGGAATGTTTTCCTTTTTTTTCTTTATTTTCCCCCACAATTATTTCCATGGACAATAATATATTTGGTCTTGAAACCAGGTCCTTTTTCTTTTCCCTCTCACTTCTTTAGTTCTTTTCTGCTGTCACTTCCAAGCAGAAAATAAAGAAAAAGAATTGTGAAGAGAGGATGGAAACCTAACAATAAAAGGAGTGGGAAAAGAAAACACCAGTGTCCAAATGGTAAAATCAAGTATTTAAGAAGCGAGAGCTTTTTGTCCCTGGTGTTGGTAGAAAGATGGAAATTCTCAAATTTCCATTCATCTTCTTGCTGTCCCAGACTGATAGAAACATTGATTTATATCACAAATATGTTTCCAGCTTTTTTCTTAACTCTTCCTGTCCATCCACATTATAAAATTTGGCAGTTAATTACAAATGGAAAACTTTTTAATTAAAACTAATCACAGTAGGATGTCCATGTGGTTTTAAATATTCACCTGTGATCAATGGAGTCAGTTGGAATCTTTTCAATGATTTCAATGAGCCTTTCTTCTGGGCCTCATATTTTCTGGCAATTACATGAGCTGGTACATTTTGTAATAAATATGAAACTATACTTATAGCTTAATAATGCTATGAATATAAAAGATTAAATAATCAGGCAGAGGCAATCAATTTTAGAGATTCTCTGATGGCTACATTAAATTATTCTTTGTTTCTGATTTGACTACATGCTTAAATAGCTATGGGTTATGTACATCGTATGCAGGTAAATCAAGAAAAGACCTCAACTCTTTGGGAAAATCCTTATGAAACCACACTCTTGCAAACCAAAACAAAAAAAAAATCATTTTTTTTAACAGAATTGAGATACGCTTGAGAATTTAACTTGTTAATTCTCAAAAAACTAAATCCTGAAGTTTTTATTAAAAAATACATCTGCTTTAATTAGTTATATAACTTCATTATATCCCTGTGTAGCAGAGCAACATGAAAAGAATGGGAATGGGGAAGGCAAGGAATAATAAGAGGAGCTGGGACTGCAATACACTTTTGAATAATTTGGCAGGTCTCTTTGCTTGGTAATGACAAACACAGGAACAGACATTATCCAGCCAGCTGCAGCAATATGGCAAGTTATTTTATGAAGGTAAGTTTGATGTGAGCCAAATCATAACAATACAAACAATACTGGCAAAGAAGGAAAGTTTTAAAGAATTTCACCTTTTCTCATTTCGTCAGATAATTATTGCTTTCATGAAGGAATTCCCCCCAGAGCTCACAAAACTCTACTCACTGAAAAAACATGTCCTTCTTCATATGAGATTTCTGTCATGTTCCTTCTTTCATTATTTTCAGTGCTTTTTTCATACTTTGGTTTGTATTTTTTTTTTCCCCAGCAAGGGAGAAACTGTCTAGTTGTAATTAGTGCTGATGCAAGACAATACTATGATCTGGGAACAGTGGGGTTCCAATCTTATCTCGTTTGCCATGCCTCTCTGCTCCATAACTGTTTCCTTAGCTGGTTTAATTTTTTTTTTCAGTCAGTTCTTTAAAGCAGACATCTAGTTAATAGCATAAAAGGGCTTGACGGATGCCATGAGCTAGTGCAAATCCCAGGGTGATTCAAATATAGTTGACTTTGCAGTACAGATCGAAAAAGGATTGAGTTGCTATTGCAGAAACCAGGAGAGCCTAGGTCCACTTTAGACACATTCCAGTGTCTAAAGGATGGTCTTCACTGGCCTGGAGGAAGGCAGCACATCACCTCTAATTATCCATAAGTCAAACTGTGAGCACCATAGGGAATCACTGCCTGACTATATTCTTAGTTTCTACTAGCTGCGTAGTGAATACACTGCAGCTGTGCCATTGGTCATAGCTCTCACCTACTGTTTGCTCTGCTCTGTCTTAATAACAATACATATAGTTTCATCCCTTCTGCTCTCTCAGTGGGCAGGCTTTGTGTTTGCACAATATCTGAGCAATGCCTGCGAGACTGAAAATAACCAAATCCTGCCAGTGAGAGTGCTTCAATAATCAATGCCCTTGCTCAGTGCCCACACCATAATGTGAAGGAAAACATATTTTAGAGAAATTTTAAATATTTTGTTTTAATACCATTGATGCTCCGTGTAGGTTGTTTGTTCTTTACTTTTTTTTTTTACAATCTTTAAAGAAATTAGCGAATTTCAAATTGAAGATTTATTTTCTATGAAAAGCCACAGCATTTTATGGTGCATTTTTAAAAACAAATAGCTTATAGGAAATATTTCCTCCATTGTTTTCTATGTATCAAAACATCACACCAATTTTGACATAACTTCATTGATCTGCAAAATTGCCCTGGACTTGCTTTGATTTTTTTTGTAAATTTACTATTCATTAAAATATTTGGACTAGTTGCGTCTCTAGCTTAATTTTGCTGAGCCAGAAGAAAAGACATAAATATACATAGGTCACAGTTTAATCAGTTTTAGAAAAGGAGCTTTCTGCATAAGATCCTTGTTCCCACTGCTTGCAGCTGGCATGAGAGTTACATACCAATAACAGTGACTGGATAGGGAAGAGATATGACTGCCTACACGTAGGGAAAAAAAAAAAAGAATTATATGTTTCATTTATTGCATTTCTCTTGCACAGTTTTAACTAATGGCAAAACAATTTGGGACAGAAATGTTAATGTTTAGTTTGTAATTGTAAGTGTCATTGAAGACAGATAGCAATTGTCAATATACTCATCTGGTAAATACATGGCATTGAAAATATCTCCACAAAACGAGCGTGTATAATGGACTACAGAGCTTTCAGCTTAGTCTAAATAAGGCTATAGAATGTAGACAACATTTTTCGTTGAAGTCAGATCATTGTAATGCAGAGATTACTTAATATTCTTGCTGGAAATCTAAAGAGGAGTCTCCCACACAAAATTTCAGATGACATTACCATTTTTCTTAAATCTCTTAGGCCTTCTGTAATAGCTCACTCTCACTCTCAAAGAAAAATAGCTCTTTCTGGCTAAAGTTATTCTTCACATTCTGATAAATTGTGAAATTATTTGGCAATTGCTCTGAATTAAAGATAGACATGTCAAACATCACTTAGAAGCTAATCAAGAGCAAGTTAAAGTGTTGGAATGTAAAATAGAATTAATTAAAGCTAGGATATCACTGTAGATTTTTCTCATGAAAAATTATGACTAACTAAACAAAGACACAAGCACAAAAAAATAAACAGTGAACCAAGTGGTTCAAACTTTCAGTTTTTTTTTGTCATATTCTGCTATTTAGAGAACTTTAAGATTTTTAAAATAAATGCTTCTGTGCACCAAAAATGGAATTCAACTTGTGCATCTCCCAGCATGGTCGCTGAATCCTTGTCTGCCTTGAAAACATGCTAGAATCAGTCAAGGGGACTCCTAGATAGCTTAACTTCTATTCATTCTCCGTGAAGGCTAATTGCTGCCCTCCTGGTCCAGGCCCTGGCAGCTGATTTTAGGCTGGTGTGGGGTATCCTGTTGTCATTGGGAGAGGTCTGAAAGCTGCCACTTTGCTTTTAATTTGCCTTCTTGGAGGACAAGCGTCAAAAGAAAATTATTCTTTCCAAACAAAGATCGTCCCCATAGAGAAGCTTCTACTCTGAAGACTTCAGCAGAACACAGTAGGTGGATAAATACAGCTGACAGAGCTGTCAGTCTATTATTTTGCATAGAATTATTTTCCAGAGAACCTTTCTTTAATAATTATATTTATATTATAAGTAATTATACTTGTAGGTGGATTAATGCCTTGACTGAATAAATACTTAGGCATTTCTTTGCACTGCTTATGGGTCCAGGTACAAACAGTCTGGTTTTTGGAATGAAGCTCTTCTAAGCCACATTCATAATCATTTTGATTGCAATTCAGAATATTCTGCCATATGGTGAAACAGGGAGAAAAAAAATGGAAGGAAACACACAGCCATCAAGATGGAGCCATCATGGTTAATCTCTGTAATCATCTTTTGCTTAAAGGACATTGGTTACTAAAGATTAATCCTTATTTCAAGATCATTACTATACTGCTATACTGTAATTAGGCATGAGAGTTCTCTGTTACGCTTCTTTCCAGCAAAATTCCTTAGCACTTTTTGCTGTAAGAATGAGATCTTTTAACCAAAACAAATGTGAAAGGTTTTCTCAGGATGGTATCTTAACATCTGAGAGACCCAGTGCTCCCATCTGTCATAGAAGAAGTATAACCAGTAAGCATAGCTCGGTATATCCTTCAGAAACTACTGTATGATGAAAAAAAGGAAAAAAATATGCAGCTTTTTACCTTGGTGCTGATCAGAATGTCTCTCCACAACTCAGAGTTCAGTCCATAGAAAAGGAACATAGAATGAAAATAAGACTTGTCATTCATCGTCATAGCAGTGATGTTCTGTCTGTGTGAGTCAGGCAGAATTTCCCCTCAAAAGTCAATCATTCAAAAGCAAGCAATGAAAAAAAATTACAAACATTTATTTGGCTAAAAGCTTTGTATTTACTTAAAAATATGGGTGATCTTTCATTCATTTCTGCAAATGCCTGTTGGAGTTTGCAATGTTTTGAATAATCAAATCAATATTTATTTGTAGTGGTAGTGGTGCCTGAGTTTTTGTCTGATTCTCCTAATGACTTTTTTAGGATTGACTCAGGCTATAGGTATGCTGTGTGATTTAGATGACAAAACCACCTAATTAAGATTGAACTGACTCATTCCAACACTTGCAACAGTGAGTTGGTGAGCAGTTCAATGAACAAAGTAAGTTCTTCAAGTATCCACTTTATAATTTGACTTTAGAGCATAAATATTGCTTATTACTGCTCAAACTGGAGAATAACAACAATACTTTTAAACTCTGTCTCTTACTCTACCTGTACTGCAAAAAAAAGGAAAAGCTGGTAATGTTCCAGAAGTTTGTGAGATCAGTCAAATTTCTTCCATCATAACACTTTCTATTCGGATTTAAAATGTAACGCATTTCACTATGGCAGACTACTACTTTGTAAGTCAGTTCTTCATTCTTCTAATAGCGTTAGTATTTGATTTATAATATTTGTCTAGCATAAGTAAATCTGGCAGAAGGCAATTAAAATAAAGTTCTCTAAGTTTACAAGGGTTTCAAGCCTAGAGCAAGCTTAATTAAAGTCAATCATGGAGAAAAAAGCACTTAGCCCTGCAGCCCTCCACATTTGTCAGACATCTGAATCATGGGAAAGGTTAATTAGAATCAAATGAGGAAAAAGTAAACACCAAAAGTGCTTTCTGGGGTTCATTAAATTTAAATAAGTCAAAATATGTAATATTCAACTTTATAAAAATATCCCGCACATATCTCTGTCTCCTTTCCTACACTCACAGATCTTATGAACTTCCCAAATTAACATACTTGGAAAACTTGAATTGTCATTACACCAGAGCTCCACAACTCCATTTTGACACTGAAAAAGGAAAGAAATGAAACTTTACTCTCGTTTACACTGCTGGAAAAGAGTAAAGTGACTTTTGTATAAGGGATTATTCGGACAGCAGAATGCTGTTTACTCATTAACTATTTCATAGTTTCCTTCTCTTTTTGATTTCCACAGGACAAGGAATAAGAAGTCTTAGGAGTCGTAATTTGATGCTCTAACAAAAACCTGTGGCCTCAGATCAGAAAACCAAAACCAAAACCAAAACCAAACCAAACCAACCAACCAACCAAGCAAACAAACAAAAAACCCCAAAACAGGCCTACTGATATAACCAAACATGTCAGAAATCAATGAAGGTTTTTTTTTTTCAAGGCTCGGGAGCAGAAAAAATGGTTCCGCTTGCAAGGAGGCTGCTTAGTTTGCTCCAGTGTGTAGCCCTGTCATGAGCCACTGGGTCAGTAGCATTGGCAATCAAAAGACCCAGAGAGGGAAACGCTTGGGACTGAGCTTAAAAGAAGGTTGCTTGCAAGAAAGTGTTTTCCTAAGGAATCCAGTACTGTGCAGCACAGAAAGTAAAGTGTGTTCTAGGAAAATAAGAACAAAGAAAGGGACTAGCCTGGGAAGAGTACCACAGGGCATGTCCTGGCAAGATAACCCAAGAAAATAAAACGCAAGTGAAAGGAAGAGAGTCATGCCCCATTTTTAAGACTGTAAAGAGCATGCAGAATTGAAATTATAAGAAAGAATATACTTCTGTTTTGGAGATAGGGGAAGGTTGTTAGTAAAGGAATTATACCCACTGTATGTCTTCAAGAAGACAAAGAAAATAAAAGTGTCCAAATTTCTAGACCTCTCTGAGGCATCTAACTGCTCAAGGTTTGCAAGTTCCTTGTTGTCCATAGGAAATTAATCTATCACCACGGCATTTCTTAACATCTCGATTCTTTATCTGCCTTGCATGAATTAGATTCTTATTGAAGCAAAAACATTTCAAAATGATATTTTGTACCTGTTAGTTCAGCTGACAGCTGCAGTGATGTGCAAACCAACAAAGTACCTAGATTGGAACTGGAACATAATTTGCTCTAAAGCTAATGGATTTCATTTGTATTCATCACATCAACAAACTTTCCATGCAATACTAAGTAGTGTGTCTCCTAGTTTCCTTTTCACTTCTTGATACTCCTCATTCATTTCTTCACCTGCAGTGTCCACAGCAATGATGAATTGGTTAGGAAGCCATAGTAGAAAAACAAAGGAAAAGAGGCTCTGTCTCAAGTATATCTCATTTTTAGAGTACTTGGCATACCACAGATAAAAACACTGAGTATGTGTCTACAAGCAAGGGGAAGAGCAGGGAGTCTGCTCTCTGGGCCCCTGTGCAAGCAGGAGTCCCTCAACCTGTTTTGGCAGCCACAAGCAGAGAGGGACAAGTCCTGCTTCTGAGCCACTGAGCTGCCATATGTGCGGAGTGATACAAGGTACTGTAGGTTTTGCCTCATAGATTCTAAAACCAGAAGTGCTTTGGGGTGATTGCCTGCCTAGTACGGTTTAAATGGGAACATGTTACTGAGAAATACTTTCATCCTTGATTGAAATACTTCCAGTAATGGAGAACCGATCACAGCACCTTTTGTTTCAGTGCTTATATACACTGACTGTTTAGCAAATGCCTGGTCTCATTTCCAGTCTGACTTTTCCTAACATTACAGCTGCCTGATGCTTGTTCTACCCTCCTGTGTAAACTGGCAATGGCTGATAACTCCTCCCTTATCCCTGTGTGGGCAAATGCAGCCTTCCATTACAGCACCACTTTTAGCTTAGTATGTCCAGCTATGATTTCTATATAACTTGAAAGCGTATTCTCTACTGGAATCATCTTTAGTCAATACTAAAAAGAGGACTGAAAAGAAAAGCAAGAATAATGCTTAATCTCTCACTACGTGGGCTTGAAAAATAGCATTGTGGAACTCATCTGAAATTGTTTTATTTTGCAATTAAACAAAAGATGCTCTGGTTGTGATACATGCTGCAAGTGTTCAATAAGTGACATTTTGCAACACTGACTATATTGGTATGACAAGGATGAGTGTTCAGCAGTGAGAGTCAGATAAATTCAAATATAGAGAAGGGTAAAAATGCTTATCAGCAAAAGACACTGGAGGTATTGGCTATACCTCTAGATATGCAGCTTCACAGAGACACTCCTGGTCTATATGACAGTCTGTCTAGTTAGTTGTTAATTTGAACTGTCAAGTCAATAAATCCGAACTTCATCCTTTTCTCTATGAACTGAGAAATTTTAGCTCATTTCCGCATCTTCATCCCGCTTCTTTACTATGCCCTGGCTTCAGGAAAGCTTGTTTTCTCAGTACTTCCATAATATTTAAGCTTTAACCTAATCATGTTAAACAGAGCTCATCCTTAAGGAGTTTAATTAGCTATTTACAGCAGGTCAGGAGAAAATTTCCTGCTGTTTTTGTTTATTTGCTTTCTCATCTTCCTCCAAAGCATCCATGGTTGGCAACATCTGGAGATGAAACACAGAGCATTTAGACCAGTATTCTGGAGTGATATAGAAAATTTGTCATTGGTGTCTGTTCATATTCTTGAATCTAACCAGTTGTCTGATTTTGACAGGATTTGCTCTCCCTAGCATGGTGGTTGTGTTTGAGGTTTATTGTTATTTTTCTTTTCCTTTGCATCAGAAAATAAAACTTAACTGTTGGAATCATCTGGTTTAACAAAACTTATTATTTCCTTTCCACTGCAGAAACTATCGTCACAAGCTGGACTCACGATATGTTACATGCATCTTTTGAAGATGCTTAACTGGAAAACTGGCTTAACTGGACAATATCCTTGGGTTTGATTTCAGAAAGCCAGGCAACTTGAGTATCTTTTGATTATATAGATGAGCATGAGTTAATTTTTCCTGCTAACCATAAATTTAGTGTATACTTCCAGCTTATTCTCCGATCTATGCCAATTGAACTTCTCAGATCATTTTATGTAAGGCACACGTTTCAGTTTTATAGTTTATTCATTTTTGTAACTCTTATCTGAAACCCCTGCGGTTCTTTAATGATTGAATTACTGACACCAAATTTGGCACAGTATCCCTATTAGTACTGTATTGCTATCAGTAGCTGATAGCAATATTTTTGCTGCTATATTGCAGTTTAAATAATGTAGAAAAAAACCCCACTATATTAAACTTTTCCTGACTGGCATATGCCATGAAACATTGTATAATCTTCATCAGGGAGAAAAGCACAATGTATTATCTACTGTAACTCAGCATCCAAAAAGATGTAGAAGAAGAAATGCTAAACTTAAAGGGAAGGAACAGAAAAATAATCGGAACAAGGACCTATGTGACAGAAACAGTATTATCAGTGAGAAACTAGGGAGCACTGATGTGTTTAACAGCAAGGGGAACAAAAGAAATAGGGAAACAGAAATGATACTTGCTGTTCATAGAGTAATAACAAATGCAGTTGGCTTGATGGGTAATACATGCATGATGAAACACATCTCAAAAAGTATCCAGAAAGCAGAAATATTATTTGAAAAAGTGATAATTCAGGGAGTCAGAGTGGAATGTTAAATCTGTAATAGTGAGACAAAGAACATGAAAATAAAGGTGATGTAGGGTGTGATTATGTGCTTAAAAGACACAGCAAAAACATCGTGTTTCTGCAATGAAAAGACTGAGCAAGTGGACCAGAGGAAAGGCCTTTTTTTGTAGCAATGACAGTTTCTAGACCGAGTCTCTAGGAGTCTATATAGAATCAATACAGGATTCTGAGGCAAGCATCAGAAAAATAGTATTGTATCAATTCTGATAATTGCTGAAGATAAAATGAATTAAGGAAGGGAGATGACCTCACAAGACAGCTCTAAGGGATGAAAGCTAATTTCAAATCTTTCCAAAGGTCTACAAAATTTGGTAAGTCAAGTTCTTCTGGGCAGCCTAATTCCTGCAGCATTTCTAAAACTCTACACTCAAATTGTTTCCAGTCTTTCCGAAGAAAAGTACTTCTGTGCTTTGAGGTATTTTCATGCTTATGAGTAACACATGCAGAAAATCCCGGTATCAGAAAGAATACAATCTCCTTTATGATGCTTCAGCTCTCCAGCAGTGAGTGTTTACAGAGACCAAACTCTGGTGGCCAATTCCATCTTCTGTAAAAAGCCTGCTGAGCTGGAAACGCACTCAAAACATTTAGATTGTGTGGGATATTGTACAAAAATAAAATAACTTTTTTTTTGCAGAATAACAAAATAACAACCTGAAGCCAATTGTACCCGCCAGCATACAAAAGAGTGTGAAAATGTTCAGAAGAGGAAAGCAGTCCAGGTTCTCCTGAATTAAATCTCAACCTGTATCATTCACTTGCTTGTACGGCCTTGGCAAGGCAATCAAGTGCTTTGCCTCTCATCTGCATCTACCTCAGGCAATTCAAATCCAAGAACAATTACACATTCTGATACCAGCAGAGTGTATTGGGGGTAAATAAGAGAACTTAAGATGTGGCTTGTATTTCCTCCTTCCCTGGCCCCCTGTGTTATCTTCGCTATTGTCACACTGTGAGATGGGACTCTAGCATGTTGGGGATAAGGGAGCTGCATTGCCAGCACAGAAAACAAGGAGAAGGACAGATGGGACAATTATTTGCACTAAGTTTGTATATCCGTGTAAAGTCAGGCACTGAAATCAATAGGGAGCTTGTTTCATGGTTGTAAACAAGGCTCTCTGAACTTCCTCTGGCAGCACTTGCTCCTGAGAGCGAGTGTGACGGTGCCCTGTAGCTCTTTGGATCTTGATGTCATTTCACCACTAAGTAAATTCATCACAAATACACTTGTGTGTGCTGCAGTCCCCACAACATATTTCCAAGTGCCTCAGTACATCCATGTGCACTTGGAATACCAAATGTTGGCCAAGAACTATTGAGAAAAGAGATTTAAACCTGGAGGACTTTCTAATCTAACAATTTCGCTTGTGCTATGGCAACTCCACCAGACGGTGAACATGGCTATTACATTTATTTAAGAATTTTCAAAATAACTCTTTTTAACAAATACATTCTTCCTCCACGAAGTTCATCACTTGAGTAACTCCCAACATAGTAATGTTAAGATACCATCAAAAAGCTTTTTTTTTTTTTTTTAAATTATAGAAATCTATTTGCAGGCAAAACTTTCAGCAAAATGCAAAACACTCAGCTAAAGAGAAGACTACTGGTTGGATGTACATTGATGTAAATACACCATTAATTACCCTGTTATCTTGAAATTAATATTGCCTTATCTCTGAAGTTAATTATACTCAAACAAAAGTAACAAGTAACTTTATTATAGCACAGTAGGGAGTCTGGTGCAATATAAATAATAAAAGGAAAGCCTTAGAAGCTTCTTTTCAATAAGATAACACTATATTAACTCAGAGTAGACTTAGGAAAGTACAGCAGGAACCGAAATTTCAACAATCTGCTTTTTGGTTGTGTCACTTTTTTAGAAACTCAGGTTCATCCTTCATCTTTAGATCATGAAAAGAAAATACACATACATAATTGATAAAGAGTGGAATATTGATCAGAAGAAACTGTGGTACACCAGCAGTTCTTAAAAGGCAAACTACAAAGCACTTTCTGAGGGTCTGCGATGAATAAGTTGGTTGCACAGTGTTTCCTTTCCTCTTGTTTTTAGCTATTAAATAACATTAAATGTATAAGTATATTGGCCTAGGCATTCAGGCTGGGTGATTTTTCATCATCTGAAGTGTAAATTGTTTTGTAGTATTACTGTCTTTCCTGAGGAGTTGCTGCCTTTACTACAAGGAAGTAACGAAGCCTCTGTCCAGCCCCAAGATATTCTTTTAAAAGGTACTACAAGCCATGAAGAGCATGCATGATGCAAAACATCCTGTGGCCAATTCGCCCTGAAAGCAAAGACTGGGCTCAGATTTTAAAAGATGTACCTGAATAAACAGATTAACATGCTACCTGCAAAGGTTTCATGAGTTTTCTCACTTCATTTCAGTATTCCCATGTATTTCACTGGTAATGGAAAATTGTACCTGGGAATGTACTTTCCATTCAATATGTCTGTGAAATGCACTAATGATTACTACTTTGTGAGATGATCTAATGTGTGACAGAAAAATTTTATTTAAGGTAATACACTCCACATTAAACAAAATAAGTTTCCATTTGGCTTGTATATGTACAGACAAACCTTACCTTAACAAGGGTCCCTGTCTCATAAAAATGTCGATCTGTGTTTATATGTAAACCACAAAAGTATCTATGCACTTACTAGCAGCTGGTTTTCTTTGCAGTGGCGTCAATTGCAGGCACTCAACCTCAGTGCCCATGATGCTATTGCCAGAATGTACTCTGATGTGTTGGTATATCTAGAACACCACATTACCCGATCTGGTCTCGAGTGCTGATGAATAAAATAAAGAATATCTCCTGCATAAGGTGCCAAAGAAAAAACTGCTCCTTGGGACTGAACTTGTCCCAAAAGCCTACATTCAGCAGTAACAGTGGACCACATACCAGACGAAAGAAGTACGAAGCCCTCCATTATCTATCAGCTAGATTCTTTCTTAATTTGCTAAAATAATTAAGCTGTGAATGACCTGGTATTACATATCGCATGTTATCTCTTGAGGTGTTTTGCTATGTAGCTCTTTGAACTTTGAAAAGAAAGCACAGAGGTACCTTACAAAGACAGGATTTTAAAAAAAAATTACAGGCTTTTAGTGTAGTCTGTTGAATTCTTGTTGCAACAAGCTCTCTAGCCCTGGGCCCAGTCCGAGATGTAACTATCATGAAGAGGTTTATTGGAAGGAAGCCTTCAGAGCAGCTGCTGGCCCTGACAGATGTGCCAGTGCCAGCACAGCAACACGAGAAACAGTTTCCATAGCAACTGCAAACTTTACTTACGTTCTTCTTTTTCAGTGCCAACAAGCAGTCACTGAATTACTTACTAATGAATGCAATATGCGTATATAACTTATACAAGAAGCACTCTAGCAATATAGGCACAACAGGTAAAATGGCATCTGTGGCAAACCTTGGACTTTTTTAGTCTCTTCATGCAAGAAAAAAATATCTCTTTTTATATCTTTCTCAGTACATTGGCATTATAACAGCCATATTACTGTATCTCTGAGTATTTCGGGTTTATAATGACATCCAACACATTCAAGTGTTGCAAAATAAAGTGACATTAATTTTAAGTGTCACGAACAGCAGCAAAAGAAAAATGAGAAGAAAATACGAGTATCACTGGGAGGAGAGAACTACCGCAGGATACTAGAGTATTTATCGCCTGTGTGTGGTTAGTCAGTCATAGAACAGTACACATTTATTTTTCTGTAATGCTTACTAAATGCAAGTAGCTAAATGCAGCTAGCTGAGGCTTGATCTTTAAGCTCTGCTATCTCTCTCCCTTTTATCCTTAATCTCCCTTCTTTTCTTTTCCTCTTTGTTAATGAATAGGTACATTGCTATGTGTGTGCTGTTTCAAAGACACCAGTCAAATGAGGTAAGTTAGAGGCATGCACATAGACAAGATTATGAGAGCGGAAAGAACGATCTACCATGGATAATCCACTCACCCTAACTCGTTGCACAGGTGGTACAGCACAAAACTATGAACGATTCTAGGATATGGCAAAATACCAATGCGATATAATTAATATTAATAAAAAACGTTTTATTCACATTTCACAAAATTATTCATGATCTAAACAGAAAATTCCTATAGTGTTGCTTAATTCTGTTTGAACTGATAAGTTTCCTAACTCTTGCATGTTTGAGAAAAACATTTCGATTTATATTTCTGGAATGAACATTATTTGTTTTGAAGAAAATGACATTATTGTGCATTCTGCTCCTGTTATTCTGTGTTTTGTATGCTACAGTTTCAGGGCTCTTCAGGTTTTTGATCAGCTTGGTGTTTAGAGGAAGAAGGAGATGGATTTGCTCATTTTTGGATTTGGGGGCAAAGAACTATAGATGTCTCCAGTGTAGCTATGAGTGAGGTATTGTGGAGATTTAATCAATACAGTCAGTGGCATCTTGAGAGCTATTTCACTGGTATTTGAATGGGATCTGACTGCTCACGCTGCAAACACCTACAGTCGAAGCCTGCACTGAATGTCAAACACAACAGAGCCCTGTAACAATTTACCTTTAAATTGCTTCTTGAAGGATGGTCCTAGGAGCAGATAGGGTCACAGAACAGTTCCAGATTTACCTGCTTCCTGGGATTTACTGGTAATGTGCAAAGTGCCAAAATACTTTTAGCAGATCTCAGGAAGGTTAACCAGAGGTCCCCTCTACAGCAGAATTAACTATCATACCAGGGAGAGTCAATGCCTCCTGTAGTGCAGTGGGTGAGTGGTATCGGGAATGTTTGTGGATGCTGTACTTGAAAATTCACTTCAGGTTCCCCACCTCGAGTGATGGCAAATCTGATTTTGAAGGTCACTAATGTGTGCCAAGAAAAGTAGATTCTACCTGATGAGGGTAGGTGTCACCAAATTTAGGCAGAAACTGGGCAAAGTGTCCATAGCCATGGACTCTAGATACCTCGACTTCCTTTGTTCCTGCTTTAGATATCTATTTCAGGTGTAGATATTTGTGTTTATAAACTAGAAATTTTTGCTATAAGTTGGCTACTCACTTATTAGAAGCAAAAGGGAAAGAAAAAAAAATGGGCATATTTGTTGATAGAATAACTTAATAAGCTATGCCCTGTGGTTCTGAAAAAAAAAAAAAAAAAGGCAAACACTGAAATCATATGTAATGTAAGGTAAGGTATTTTCCAGAGCAATCAAGAAGTATTAATGCCTTTGTACATTTTTGGGGGGAAGAAATCTCACTCATGCAAGACCTTATTCACCTTCAAGAAACATTTGTTTCAGCTGGAACAAGTACATGTGAAGTGACTGTGAAGATAAAAGGGGAATAAAGCCCGTGTCTGACACAGGAGAATAAAAGTGCTTAGCTTTTTTCACCTATCAAAATGAAGGCTGTGAGGAGATAGATACTGTTGCAGTCTATAAATATATCAGGAAGTAAACATTAAGGAGAGAGGACAGGTCAATGTTGACATAAAACCATATGGCTGTAAACCGGCTATGAATTTTGGGCTGGGAATACTAAGAGTCAGTAAAAACTAATGTACAAAACAGAGAATGTGTCTTGGTTGGTCTGGGCAATAATTTTCTCTTAAATGAAAAAACTGTAACAAGCTCAGTGACATCTTTCAGCATTATCAGGCAAGAGAGCCATGCTGCTGTGCAAGCTTTCCCTTTACAATCCATCGACCTCTTTACCTCCACAAGGCAGATTTTGGCACTTTTTTTTTTTTGCTTTTAATGTCAAGATGCTGAACAAAATGGTTTCACCTGAAATTAAGTTCAGGTCAGAAATCAGTTATCTTGCTTGGACTCAGTTTCATGAATGATTTGTACATGGAAATTACCACCCTGACAACAGCTCTGGTCTTGTAACTCCTTGTATCACAAAACATTTCCTAACCTCTTAATCATGTGGAAGAGGAGTCCTTGTGATTTTGTCCTTTAATTGACTAATGCTTGCTTTAAGTAGCAGCTTAATGTTACTCTGTTCAAATGCCATCTCTTCCAATATCTCACATTCTCAGAATATTTCCTTTTCTTTACTTTTTCTTTTTATAAACAGAAGGTAATAATGTCTGAGGCAAATATATCACCATCATGGCAAAGAAGCCATTTATCTGACAAAGAAGCCATTTACCTGTGCCTAGCATCATCATCTGCCATATATAATAATCAATTTGCACTGTTGGCGACTTCCTTTTGCACTAAGGATTAATATTGTTCTGAGCTTTAACTCTGCTGATGTTTACTAGGCTGTCTGATGTCAATGGTGAAACTAAGGAGAAATTAATCAATAGAGATATTTTACAAACTCATCATGCAGTAGCTTATTCAATTTCTTTAAGGATTTACTGACTCACTTAGGGGAGCTTACCTTTTATATTAGTGATATAAGAGGCCAAATCTACAGGATTAATTTATAAAGCCATTTACAAATTTTCCAATCTTATATTGATATAAAAAGGAGGAGCAGAAAAAACCCCCAGCAAAACAAACAAACAAAAAACACCTTAACCCCACGAACCAAGCCTTGCTTAGTCCTGTCAAAGCTTTCAATTCAGCTGAGAAAACCGTGTCACTGCTTCGAGATCAGACAGCCTGAACAAAACATGACCTTTTTAATATTTCAGTAAAAGAGGAGCAGTCGGATGAGGAACAGGCCAGGCTGCTGACATGTGGCTGCCATCTGCCCTTTCCCCGTCCCGCTGTACACTGGTCATGCAACGTCACGTAGCAGCATGCAGTGCTGGGATTCCCAGGATAAGGAGCCAGAACCTGTCAATCCCCAATGCACAGCGCTGCAGTTGGGCTGCCTGGTTCGCACAGATATCACCAGTTTGTCCATAACTCCTAAGTCCCAAGGAAACAAGATTTTGCCAAAATTTTTAAAAGCCAAGATATAAGGCATTAAGATGCAGTTTTCCTTGGAATTCTCTGCTGTTCAGATCCAGGAGAAGCTTTGAGTGGTAACTTGAATACGAATGGATGCAGGTTCCTCAAATTTGCAGTGTTACACACAGAAGAATTTCAGTGTGTAAATTTTCAGAGGCATGGGGTGATTTAACCAAGAGATAATTTTCAGTCTTGCCCATGCCTTTGCCACAAGCTTTCTGTGCTCTTGGGATCACAGGACACAGCTACTAACCCACCTCTTACTTCATCCTCTAAGGGCAATCTTAACAGTAGGGCTAACTCCTTTGTCAGGGTTGCTAAATACTGAATGTTTATTTCCTCTCACCTCCTCGAAGTTTGATATTTCAGGAAGAGATCACTTCATATCACATGGCAAGAAAACCAATCCGGCAGTACAGTAATGGTTTATTAAGGTTCAATGTGCTACTGCACTGTTGTTCTCTTTCACACATACATGCATAATTACATAGGACTTTATACAGCAGCAAACATCTGCATCCCACTTTGGATATGGAGATGTGAAACAACTGCAGAGATGGGACAATGTTCTCTTTGGGGATGCATCATGGTTTCTGCTTCCTAAGAGTCACCTCCTCAAGTTTTCATGGGCTCATATAAGCTGCTCAGTCCAGTCCCACACCTTGGTCTACCTTGACTTCAGCAATGCTTTTGACTATTTCAGTGGTGGTCAAGGCTAGGACAAAAGACAATAGGCACAAATTGAAACACAGGAACATCCCTCTGAATATGAGGAAGAACTTCCTGACTGAGAGGGTGGCTGTGAGAGCACTAGAACAGGTTTCTCAGAGAGGCTGTGGACTCTTCTTCCTTTGAATATTTCCTGTGGAGATATTCCTGTGCAACATGTTCTAAGTGATCTAGCTTGTGCAGGGGGTTGGACTAGATGATCTCCAAAGGTCTCTTCCAATCTCAACTATTCTCTGATTCTGTGATTAGTTGGCCATTTTTATAGCGGCAAGTTGTTGTCAAATAATAGTTTTAACAGGTAGCTTCACATACTTGTCCTTTAAAGTTTAGTAAAATAAATGGATCTCTGTAAGAGTAAAAAGCATGAGCAACTTTTTGAGAGCAAAAAGGATTATGGATATTCTCCAAAAGAAAGAGATCTTACCAAGGAGGTCTGAGATTTGTCGAAACCAAATCCAAATTTTGACAGGTTTTCCTTTACAGTAGTAAAGGACATACTAGGCCATATAAATATGCCCTAAAAGCATTTAAAAAAAAAGTCCTCTGTAGAAGTTTTAATAAAAACAAAATTGATGTTTGCTGTTGCTGCATGCTTTTCATAGAATCATAGAATCATAGAGTTTTCCTGTGTATTTCCTTCTCTCCTCCCAAATGCAGCCTCACACTTTCCTTTCAAAAGTTATTTTAAATATTTATTAACATGGTGTTGTAGCCTATTTAAAGGTGCAGGTAGACAAACAAAAACAGACACTGTGAACTACTGCCATGTAAATGGTAACTGCAAATGTCCCCAGTGCTGGAACTGTCATACCAGTAACATCTACTGTGACTACTGTGACATACTTTTCTGCAAAGATATGATATAATGTAGAAAGGCAGAATATCTTGTTGACTGAATAGACAGGATATGTTTATCAAACTCTCATATGCCACCTTTTCTTTTAAAAAACTGAGAAACAAAGCTGCAAATACCAATGAGCAATGCTATTACATATTCTTGGAATGATCCTCTTAATTAAGATATTTGCCACAATTCTGAAGAACTGCTCTTACAGAAAAGTGTTTGTGAAGCCAGCAGCTAAAAAAAGCCAAGTTTTTACAATGTAATTTTGAAATGCTGTCAGGTATCTGTGAAATGTTACTTGAAATTTATATATGTCTAGTCAGTTGCTCAGCAGACTGCAGAGTAAGAAGACATAAATAGTTTAAAGGGAGACTCTGCTCCTCTAAAAGCTGAGACATAAGTCTTTTACTTATAACTCAGAAAAACGCTTTTTAACTCTGACAAGCATCAGACAAGACTGCGTGATCCAAGCAGTTAAGATTCTACATGGACAGAAAAATTTAATCTGGACTTTCTATGGCACTGGAGTCCTCATTCACACCTCACTTGGAAGGTTATTTGGGCTTGTAAATTAAATTATGGGTTTTTACATTGATCATGCCTAGGTTTGTATTCAAGCTCACCAGAGTAGTGGAGAACTAGGTGCTTTGTGGGTAACTCAGCACTTACCTCCATCTTGTTCAAAGAACAGAAACTTCTGCCACGAGCTAGCAAGGGTAGTTTGGTTCATTATGTTGCAGTTGAGTAGTCCTTCCTGCCTTCTACATATTGCCTGTGTCAGCTGCTTTACCTGGCAGGTAAAGCATGCTCTTCCCAAGGAACAATGAAAAGTACACGTTCCTCTTGTTGCTCATCAGTTTGTCCGAGAGATCAGCCTTCAGGATGGGCAAAACACCCTTTTCTTCCTCATCCTCTCCTCCATGACTGCCAAAATTTAGTATGCCTGTAACTGGGTTTATGCCATGCACACTGTCCACTGGGAAATAGACTGAAAGCACTTAGCTATTTCACATAAATCTCTGCACCTCACCAGCACATCCTGTATTAAACTACGTGAGTGGAGCCAAACAGAATGAGCAATATCTTCACAGAAATATATTAATTTACATGAAAGAAAGAAATAGAACCTCATTATTAAAAATGTTTTACATTTACATGTTGATAACGACTAAAACAAACAAACATTCTATAAAACACCACATAAACTCACATTCTGAGAGCCACAATCAATTTTCACATGTTACCCAAATCCCTCACTGGTAGAAATAAGTTGGAAACAATCGGACCCCTGGACACAATAGGGATGTAAATAAATCTGAGAATAAAATAGAAAGCTTAGCATTGTGTAAATTCCACCTGATCTCAGTATGAGAATATTCTGGGATATTGACATTCATGTTATGCAATTTTAAGGTTTGCTTTCCCAAAGGAGTAAAAGTTTATGATGCTCTGTTGTGTGTACCTTACTCCATATAGAGCTAATTTCTATGGGAGGTCATTTGTTCTGTATAAACTTTATGATAGTCACATCTGAATCTCTTTAAAAACCATCATGCTTTAAAGATTAATAGGGTTGGATGGGCCTGGAAATTTAAGCCTTGTTATATGCCTCCCTAAGGTCTCTAACTCGTCTTAAATCAAGACTTTCTTTCTATTATGTTAAAGCCACTCAAACTTCTTTTTCCTATTTATCACTTCAGTCTAAAGAAATATAGTGTATTTGTCTTTTGTTCTATTCCATTCAAATACAGATAGGTAGAAAGCCCTTGGGACTTACAGAATCATTATGTACTCCTTTGCTTGGAGAGATATTTCAATGAGAACCTTTAATTTCTGCCTTGTAAGATGGGATACAATGTTCTTCACCAGCAAGATTTAATTTGTAGTATTGTGGTCATCTATAACAGCGCAAGTTTTATCACTATAGAGTAAATCTACAGATACTTTTGGTCTGTTGTTTAAAGGTCCCCATACTTCTTTTTCTCATTTGACATAATCTCTAACACCGAGCTCTACTTTAGAGAAGAGACCTAGTAATATCATCGCCTTGTTTCCATGCTTTTAAGACCTATTTTTCCTCTTTCTTGTTTATTTACTAAAGGAAACAGAAACAAAAACAAAACCACCAATTTCAGCTAAATCCTTTTCAAGTTATGAAATTTGCATCCCATGTCTTTAAACAGATGCATGTAGTAAACGAGCTATATATAAGGAAAACAGCAAGAATGACTGGCAGTCTCCAAACAGTAAGTCAAATTTGTGTCGGGAATAGCACAAAACAAGGGAGCACACCTGTAAACCTACATGACTTTGATTTTCACAATGATACATAAATGAGCTAGTTTGATTGCACTTAAAAGTGCAAAGTTTTGGACTCTGATTAAAAAAAAAAAAAAAAGTGAATGGTCCCTCCACCCCCATGGTTGCCTCCATGATTTTTCTTGTAAAATTTCAGAAATCTATTTTTAAAAATAATCTCATCTATATTTTCCAGCATAAAATATTAGCATTAATTTCTTCAAACTTTTAATGGATGCAAAATGAAACACAAAGATTCCTTTGTGTTTCTACCACAAGAAAATGATGGGTTGCTGCAGTTAATAGCTGAAAGTTATCCTTGCCATAGACTGTGGACCAATTCACACCAACATAAATTACTAGCTGCACTTATTAAAATGTTCATTTGTCATTTAATGATGACTTTAAATGATAAGTCATCTAGTTTAATATCTTATTAAAAATTTAAGAGCTACATGCCTAGTCATTAATTTATATAATATCAAAGGAAATAAATTCAGATAAATGTATGGGGCTATAGCGCTTAATCATGCTAGTATCTCCATCCATGTTCTCAGCTCTGCCTGCCAAAAACTGGGAGGGTGAAATTGAAACTAAACCAAAGATCATGGTGTGATAGTCCTTCCCAAATGTCTTAATCAAAAAACACTTCTGATGCCTTTAAACAGAGCAAAATTAAATAAGTCTTCTGGAGGACTTTTGAAAGTGTTTTTTTTTTTTTTCAGAGACATAAAAGTAGAGATGTAACACAACTGCAAGAGAATTAATCTGGCGAACAGATCTCTGATGTGAGAAGTGCTCATACGCTAGACTTGCGAAGAGCTGGTTAGCGAGCAGTGGTGAATCCACTGGCAAATTACCAAGGAGTGTCCACAAGCTTGTGATTAACGATAGTGAATGTGTTTTTTTTTAACAAATGTTGGTAGCACACATGGCAGTTTGACCTCAATTTCTTTAAATCGATCAGAACTGGAAAATGGATAGGACGGAAAAACTGACAATTTAAATCTATGGGGATGAGCAAAATAAGTTGAATTTTGACAAAGGAAATTAATATATGCAAGTATAACTAATAACAGTAATAAGCTTATCCAGTGCCTGCCTGGGAACACATGAATACTGCTAAATAAAAGAGTTCGAAGTAACTTGCAGCTGTGTGATGATAACTAAAATGGCTAAGGCTGCTGTAATTCAGAAACATGTGTTCTGTATTCCGAGAACAAATAAACCCAGAGCAGCAGTCCTCTATCCTTGTCTCCTCAGCCTAGAAGAGATCAACCTGTGAAAGTCTACATGATCTGTTTGAGAGAAAATTTACTCCTGATTTTCCCAAGGTATCCTTAAATGTTTCCTCATACTAACACACAGTTACACCAATGCTTATGGTGCCCTTGGGGTTGCAGGACTAGTGGTGAGTCTCTGTATGCTGCTAAGCCCCATCACCATCTCTGCATTCATGGCCACAGCCAGTGGCTACAGAACAGAAATGTCAAGAGGCAGGACTTTGTTATCCTCCGGGTTACGGGAATCACACATTTCATTAATTAAAATTCCTCAAAGCCTGCGTCCACCAACAATTAACAAGTAAGTATGATTGGCCTGTTTGACATCTATCTTGACATTTTTTCATTCTCCTCGTTGTTGCTATTTTGGATTTATGAATGGATCTTGCTTAGAGAAACAGTTTTTGAAGAAAGTTTCTGATTTGAAGGGGAATTGATGCAAATAGAGATAACATGGCCCTGTTATGTTTAATAACTTGGGAGGGTAGGAAGCAGCAGTGAAATGTTTTCCATGTCTGTGCTTTGCAGGAGCTATATTTTTAGGCAGGTTTTCAGTAAACCTTCACCTGACAAATGCTCAGATTTTCTTAGAATCATAGAATGCTTAAGGTTGGAAGGGGCCTCTAGAGGTCATCTAGTCCAACCCCCCTGCACACACAGGGACACCCAGAGCACGTGCCACAGGACTGCGTCCAAGGAGGTTTTGAAGATTTCCAGAGAAGGAGGCTCCACA
>NW_010586882.1:37840-50280 GCF_000705375.1 Tinamus guttatus | reverse complement strand
TCTTAATGCACCCCAGGATCCCATTGGCCTTCTTGGCCACGAGGGCACACTGCTGCCTCATGGTCAACTTGTCGTCCACCATGACACCCAGGTCTTTCTCTGCAGAGCTGCTCTCCAGAAGGTTAGTCCCCAGCCTGTACTGCTGTCTGGGGTTATTACTTGTCAGGTATTTTCTGTCTGCTTGGCCTGACAAACTTCATTGTAGATACTCCCAGCAGCAGCTGAAGCGTGCTCCAGCAATCTAAGCAATCATCTTACAAAAATTCTAGGAAATAGGCAAGATTGGTCTCAAGAGACACATCATTTAAAAAAAAAAATATTGCATTAAACTCTATTATACAACCTATGAAATAGAAAACAAAAACAGTTCATTCAACATTATGAAGGGATAACTGCAACCACATAGCAATTTATTTCTGTTTAACATAAAATTACCTGGTATGTGTGTTGAGTAAAATAACACTAAGTATAACGTGATCAAATAAAAAATTATATACATCAATACTATTTATTGTACCTTTTGTACTGTAACTTTTGTATTCTTTTCTCGCATTATCCTTCTGTCTTCTAATGGCACCGGTATCACAAGGGGCTGTGCTGCATGACTCATGCATTTATCAGTGTTTCAGCTCCATGAAACAGTTTCATCAACATCTAGTCTGCTTCTTTGTTCGCTTCTGTACTAGAGTTACTTTTGCTTAATTATCTTGGAAAATGAACACACATGACAAAAAATAAGGAATCAAGGAAAAAGTCTAAGGCAGTTAAAAGAACAGTCTCTCCTCCTTGCAGTTTTCATTTTTTTTACATAGTCCTTTTGAGGCCCAGTAGTGAGATTAACAAAAAGAATTCTATTCATTTTTAGGAGGTCCCATTTTTTTTTGTTGTTTTGTAGAAACAAATTTCCCACTTGGAATTACGTTGCTTATTTTAAAAACTAAAATACAGAGCTTATAATTCACCAGCAAATATGAGACTGTTGACTCTCTGATGTCTGTCTCTCTTCAGAAAGGAAAGGTCTTTATAACTTTATACATGTTTATCCTTGGATATCTGTGTGTTTCGATGGTGGATATCTCAAAGTATGCATGCTTCTTTTTCCCCCTTGAAATCATCTGAGGAGTCAGTTCAGTTGAGGAGAAGTAATCCAGTAACAGCAATAGTCTGCGATAGTTTGATTAACGCAGGCAGTCTTGACATTTGCACAGTACTTCTGGTTTATTGTACTTCACTCATAAGTTTATGTTCCTTCAGGAACTGTCAGAAATCTCCCTAATATTGTTTAGTGCCTACCTTTGCATTTGGATTTCTGTCTTAGTGAAAAAGAGGTCACCAAAAAGATCTCTGCTGTTCATCTAGAAAGGCTAACAACATACTCTAAAATAAACGATTTCAGGGAAAATGAAACTATTTCACCAAATGGGTTTTTATCCATCTTTCAGAAAATTCCAAAAGCTAAATATAAGCCCCCGTATTCAGGGACTCTGTGATTTATGACTCTGTGATTTGTGACTCTACATCCACAAACGAATGGATTAAAATTAAATATAAATTTTGAGAGTTATGAGAGTCACTGAAGCCATTAGTAAAATAATATTTTGTCTCCGCAGAGGTAAAAGCTTGAGCTCTGATTCTGCTGCTGCTAATTTCTTTGGTACCTTCAGAGAAAAATCTTTCTGAGCAGTGTTAGACCCTTGGAGAAATGAGAGGTGCTGCCTCAGAATGCAATGTTATTTAATCTTTCTGCTCCTCTGCTTGTTTCTTACATTTTATCAAGGCATTCCCAGCTCAGATGCCCCTGATGACCCAACTGTGATAGTATTACATAAAACAGAGACATCCCTAACCATTTAGACTTTCCCTCATAAAAGACAAGATATTAAATCCATCAAGAAAAACAAAAAAAAAAAAAGAAATGCAGGCACAGATAATTTGGAATGCTCATGTCAGGTGTGCTGGTAAGATTCTTTGTTCTGTAAGGGAATTGCCCCTTTTTCACAGTAATTAGGTCCCACGTTGATTCACCCTGTTCTCTTTTGCAGAATGTATTGCATTATTACAACTTGGAAGATAGTAAAGCCCTGCACTGTGGACAGAGTTCTCCTGAAAATGAAAATGCTTGTATTTTTCTGTATTGCCCTGCTGAAGAAAGCTCTCCTTAACAGTACTGCTAAGTACCTTATTGTTCAAGAATTGATAGGACATAAAACTTCACTTTCTTTAGGAAGATCTCTGATTCTAGACCTCTCTTTTCTTTCCCCCTCTACTGAAGCAACATCTTTCTCCCAGGACAGGGAATTTTTGAGTTAAAAGAAACAACTTGACAGACTTATTCAAGAAGGACACTCCATATGTTTTCTCTATAGGGCAGGCTCTTCACAGTAAGCTTTAGTACACCAACATGGCTATTTTAATCTTTAAAGGGCAGAGACAATTTACCTGGCTGTTATTCTTGGTGTAGAGAAAGGAGGGAGATCAGATATGCCTTTGTGCCTGTCATTCCTGTTGACTGGTTCATGATAGGCCCTAATTAGCATGCACATTGCACCTCAGAGGCATCGAACTCTCTGCTAATAGGAGGATGAGGATGGGGAGTTTCACAACAGTGCTCTGAGTCTCAAGTTGGAGATGCCCTGGTGCATGTTCTGGTGATCCAGAGGCAAGGGAGCAGTGCATTCAGTGAAAATGACCCTGGTTTCTTCTATCTTACCCAGAAAAAAAATTAGGCTTGGGAAAAATTTACAGGCAATTTAATTTCTCTAGACAACTTACTAAAGTGATTCATCTCTGTAGACTTTCTTTGTGAAAAACAGGGTTCTCCCCAAATTAGATACATGTTTAGACCCATACCTTGGAGGGAGGGGAAAAAGGAAAGGAAACAAAACAAAAAAAATCCCCAAACCCTCTGTAAATTCCCAGTATGAAAGGTGAATTTCCTGTGAAAATGTTGTGACTATCTTAAATCTGGTGTAGGAAAACCTCCAGGCTAACATTCTTCTGTAGGCAGCTTTGCCCACTAGGTCATATTGCTCAGTTAATCCCAGTAGGCTATTTTTGATGGGTGTGGGAGACCCTTAATACACTGATTCAGAAGCAGAACATGGTTTTGCAATCAATTTTTCTTAGAACCATATATTTCAGTTCAGCTGCAGCAGCCTTCTGGAGAGGTTTGGTAACATTTCATCATTTTGGCTCATAAGGCAAGTTCCTTCCAGGATCTGCTGATATACATTCCTACCTCTTATATCTTGTAGTCCCCTAAGTGACTATTTATTGGTACAAAAAGGTACACAGCTATATTGCTTAGGGAGCTATTGAATTTTCCTCCTAAGCAATTCTAAGTACACAGAAAGAACAGATAATCGTTAGAGAACAAATCAACTTTTGCTAAGGTGAACTAGACACCTGTGTTGCTGTCACAGATTTATCAAGCACAGTGGTATAAATTCAACCAAATTATCTCTATCATCTTTGGGAACAAACAAAATCAAAGAAGTCCTCAGGTAAAAAAGCTCTTTAGCTCTTTGTATGATACATGGGTTGTAGGTGAAGAAGTTTGTAAATACAATAAAATCAGCCTTAACCCTCTGTGAAAAGCAGTTTCATCTCTGTTTTTTGATTTTTTTTTCCTTTTTTCCAGGCTTTTGAGACTTCTTCCCAAGATCTTTTGCATGATAAGAAATTGAGGAAAAACATTCACTGAGAAATGGATACCTGCATGCATTTTTGTTGCTAATTAGACCCAAATAATTTATTGTTGCGGAGAAACACACTCTGCATTTGTAGTCTTTGGAACAACTCTCTTTACTGCGCATTGGTGAAGTCAAACTGCACTGCTCGTGGAATTAATCATATTTAGCATTTACCAGTCCATGACAGAAATTATCGCAACAAATGTCTGTTAATATGCAAATGAGGCTCTTATTGCTTCAAGCATCATCCTGTAATTACTCAGCTGTTTCTCAAGTGTGATTTATTGAATCAGCAGTTTATGAAGATGGAGTGGCAAAACCTAATTTACTTGTGCAGCTTCATTAATGGTTAAGGGGTAGGAAATATGCTTCCTGTCACTTTCACGATAGTATTTGTTAGCAATAGAAACTGATATGGGTCATTTAATTTGTCTATGCAAATTCACTTACAGCATGTTTTGGGATCAGCAGCTTCTCAAGAAGCATGTCTCTCAAATGTTTCCTGCAGTATTCCAGCTCATGGCTTGAGCATTTAGCTTAAGGACAAGCTCTGCGAAAACTGCAACAGCTGGTGATAAACAAAATGTAAATGGTTAGATTAACTAATTAATACAAATATTTGGTGATTAACGAGGAACTAACTTCATTCCTTCCTATTGTACCCTTGCTGCACATGGAGATGAATGAAAACTGAAGCAATATGTAGTCTAGATTGTGAAATAACACATGTAAAAATCAAAATAATTATGCACTCTAATTTTGTAAATGACCAAAGCTAGGGATTGGAGCATTGAAGCCAATCACAGTTTCTTTCATACAATCACAGAAGATATATAACTTTTGCGGCTTTAATTTTATTCCTTCGTTACTTCCTTCCTTTGCTCTGCACTGCTGAAAATCTCAGCCATGAATGGATGGAGAGGAATGGATGGAGAATGCAGATTAAACTGCACCGTCTGGTCCTATAAACAGATATATGTATTTTCAAATCACAAAGGAACTTTATTTTCAGGAACTTGTTCAGTTCTTGAATCCTTTTTCTGCCTTTGAGTCTTAGTCTCTGCTCCATTCAGCAATAAAAAATGTTTGTTTAACAGTTTCTCCATTTACATTTCTCCATTTCAATTTCTTTGCTATATAAATTCATTTTAGCAACTTCTTGTGTGTGTCTGTGTGTGGTGCAGGTTTGGCAAATCTGTCTGTATCTGAAATGCAGCAGATAAGGGTAATGAGGGCCTCAGAGTATTTCTCATGATGTTGATAGCACTATTAAATTGGATACTCAGATCTTCAGAAAATAATCTGTGGGTATATTATTAGGTTTTATACCCCAAATTCTGTGCAAGAGTCTAAGTTACTTACCATGTACACAGCGCAGTCAGCAGAAGCAAATCATTCAGATTTCAAGGAATTTGTCATTGCTCCTCGGCACAGACAAGATCAAGTTCTGAACAGCAGATTTCTTCAAACTTTCTGTCATTCTTTATTTATTCCAAGAAACAGGCTTTTGATTAACTAGAGATCAACTATGGTACAGAAGGTTTTTCAGCTGAAGAAAGGATGATCCAATCTGCCCTTAATTTAAAGAGAATATACATTTAAATCGTATCTAATTTTAAGAAGGTATAAAGAATAATGACCATGTTATAGTGCTAGGTAAACACTGTTACTGCCATAGAAGACATAAAGTTTTAGAAAAATAGTTACAATTTTATACCTAAAGATGGGAGAATAATTATACTTTTCTTTCTGGTAAATTATTTTAAAACCTCTGACTTTGTGCAGGTGGCAGAAACATTCATTATTACACATGACAAAGAGCTGTCTTCAAAATGTTTCATTTAATCACCAACAAAGTTTAGTACCTAGTTTCAGTGTGTTGGAATAATGACAACCAACTGCTTAGCCATGTATAGCAGATGATACCCCCTTACAAAAGGTCAAAGGAAGATTACAGAATGCCAGTTAATAATGCACATCAGAAGAGATGAACTTTATGGGATCATCAAAACTGCAATGGTCTGTTGAGAATTGTGTTTTGTTTTGTAAATCGGGCACTGATACTTAGGCTTCTGTCTTGACATGAGAATTTTATAAGATGGCATTGGAAATATGGGTTCTTTTTTTACCTCTTCTTGAAATTACTGTCTGAGGAGAAAAAGGGCTTTTTCTATGTCCTCAGAAGCATTTTTTTTTTCTGTTTTTCATAAATGGTCACCATGAAAAAGTGAGAAGGAAGGAATTTCCTTGGAAATGTTTTTCTCTTAGACTTTTCCCTTGATCTCTGTGAACTTGGTCGTCTGGCAACCACAACTTTTAAGTATCATTTTAAGTAACTGATACATTAAAGTAGCAACACAGCCTGTTCATTGTCATGACTGAGGAAGATGGGAATTGGAAGAGATGTTTTGACATACTGGGAGAGCTGGCCGTGTGTGAAAGAGTTGATTTCAGTCTGAAACTAAGAAAGGAGATCCAAAAATGCTCTCAAATTCATTTCCCCCTTATTTTCCTGCCCTGCCCCTCACTCCTCCTCCAAGTGTTTTTTTCACTGATTCCTGATCTCTGGGACATTGGCTGATGGATAAAGCTTGGGTATCAAGGAAGCGGGCTATCTCTGTCAGGCTTTGTGGCCTTTCACAGCACACTGTTTTCTTACTCATTTCACATGTGAAGCTTTACAGAAACAGAGCATTGGCTGGGATGAAAAAGTTGGCCTGCATGGACCTGGTTCAAGTGAGAAATGGTGCCATTTGAACCTTTCACAGGACCAGTTCTGAAAAGCTCCTTCTGGAAGTCTAGATGTAATGGCCAAGCCTCATGAGAAGGGATCAACGGACAGGAGAGGGCTGGTGATGGGGGAGGTTGGACTCCGTTCTCATTAAGTTACTTTTCTCAAGATGATCTCCTTTTATTGGGCCACTGGGAAAAACAGAGGGACCTACTCTACAGCTGAAAAAGCTATAGTGCAAAACATGCTGAGATCACCTCTAACCACAGTTCAGCTTCTTCTGCCACTCACCTGAGGTCATGGGTCCATGACCTCCCGTTGCCTTCACATGTGCAAGCACCAGTGCTCTTCTTCCCACACCATGGGAAAAGGGAAATTGCAGGGAGAGGGCTCAAGGCATTTCTCTGGTCCTCCTGCCTTACTGGAGTAGAGGGACAGCTCAGCTTTGGGAGCTGCAGCATCTCAGAGAGTAGCAAAACAAGTGTTGAACTAGCTTTGAGATGTGTTACTATGCAAAGTGTCATCATTTACTTGCTTTGGCACCCTGCAATATAGTGGAGAATTCAGACTGTGATATTCCAACAAAACCATTGCCTTTATTATTCTGTCCCTACCTCTGGCATTGACATACACGATTTACACGATTTTTATGCCTCATTTTCCTCTATAAGAAAGCTAATATAATTCTATAATTACATTATATTACAGTGCTATGGTGATGTAATATGCCAACTCTTGAAGCAGAACACCTGCCTCCAATCCGAATAGTGCTTTCTCAAGTAAACTCAGTGTTGACAGCCTCAGACATCATGTCCCTCAGACAGAACTTCTCTGCTATGGGGCACACAAAGCCACTTGTCTCTGCCCCTAAGGTCATCAGACTATTTGATTCTCCATCAAAACAAGCTGAGCATTTGCTCCTGCAGAGGAGAAGGGACCAAGAGTCACAAAAGATGCTCTAAACTCAGGAACACAAGAAGGCAACTAGATCTGGAATGGTCTCCTTCAAGACTGATTTATTTTCATAAGGCACACAAAAACAGATAGTTACATTAATATCAAAATGTGCTTTATTATAACTATACTACTGCCTGATAATATAAGTCCACGAGGTATAAAGTTTCACTGGATGTCCTTCACTGAGGTAGAAACCCCTACATCAGCACACTTTCTCCTTGAATTTTGGCCTGATTTTCCTCAGCTTTTCAACAAATTGTATAATAATTGGACTAGATGCGCAACAGCAGGACTACCTGTACCCAGACAGCAAGGCAATAAATTCTTCCTCTCATCCTCTCATGTGTGGCTATTGTTACATTTTCTTATGCTACACCATCAGAATGCCAACAGCATTGATTTTAATGTGAAACAAAACTATTGCTTTGCTTGCATGCAATGCCTCTGGACATCCTACACATGAAATTGAGAAGTCCTCACTTTCCAGTCTCCTGTACAATATAGCAGAGATACCTTTGGTATTGCGGCAGCTATCTCTTTGCGAGACTAGTGGTGCAAGAATTTGGCTCCCTCATTACACCTGTGGGCAGCTCCTCCTTATGAAAGCACCTGATCTCATCTCTTGCTGGCTTAAAGAACTTGGCAGCAGCTGGAAACTACTTCAGATACAGGCACAGCTGTTGCTTGGCAACCGAGATGCTTCCACCTAATAGGATTCCTTTTGCAGCATGGACCAGGCTCTGTTTTGGTCCCACTCAGTAAAAATCCCCAGAGAGTTAAACAGAGTTACTCTAAACACATTTGCTGATACTTCTCTGTGACTGGAAGGAGTTTTCTCTTTGTGTTTTGTTCACTCAGATACATCATTTTATTCTTTTAACAGTAGTCAGAAGCATAAGGAATTCTAGATAGAACTAGGAATTCATCATTTTTGAAAATCATGCCTTTAGTTTTAGTTTTGAAATTATGCAGTTCTGTTGGGGGGTCATTGTCCTATACAGATAGAAGTTCTAATATGATACTATGCAGACCTGGAAAAATCCTCTTAAAACAGAATATCTGCTTCCTCCAATTAGACTCAAATATGCACCCTGACAAAAATGGCAAATTAAGAAAACAAAGGGTAATACACCATCCACAGAGAAGTGAACCATCCACCCCAGAGAAGTGAATCCAGATGATTTTAACTAACGATACAATGGCAGCAACCATTTTAAATAGTTCTAGCGACATATGAATATTGCACAGGGATAGACGATATCTTCAGGAGCTTGCCTTCAATCATAACAAAAAAGGCAAATATAAAAGTCTACTTTTCCAAATAACAAGGAAGAGTAGAAAAGAAGTTTCCTCTTTCCGAACTAATATCACAGAGAAAATTGCCAGCCTCATTTTAGTAAAGAAATGCAGAAGAGTCTGTAACATCACAACAATACACATCTTAGGGCCAAAACTATCACCCAAAATATAAAAAAGAGGATTCCTTTAAAACTTTCAAAAATGACTATCTTCCTTTCCAAAGTCAGGCTTCTCTAAATTCAGAACATGCAATTCTTTCAAATGTCTCATACCTTTGCATGGAAGATGGCACGGATTTGAATAAGCATTGTGCAGCTCTAGTAAACAGAATGCTAACAAGTAGAGCACTAAATAGTATTCTCAGCATCTAAGATTTAGTATTTCAAATCTTCTTGCCAAAATCAGAATTAAATAAATATTATTAATTACTGTTAATAATAGTAAGGCCTTCATAGGATACTAATAGTAATAGTAATAATAGTAATAGGCCTTCATAGGATACTAAATGCATAAGGAGATTGGATGATGACACATGACGAGGGATGCTTCCTGCTTTCATCCATTCTTTTTTCTTTTATTGCCATATTTCAAACTGTATTAATTTTTGATTATAGAAAAATAAAGTAATATAGTTTTATGCTGTCACTAATTCTAATATTGAGCTAGTGTGTTCCCATTCTTTAGAAATCTAGTACTATCTATGAAATATAACATAGAATTTTCCAAGTTTAAATCTTAAATTTTTGAACTTAAAAACCAACAGCAGATTTAATTACATATATATAATGTGTCACTCTAAACATCAAAAGTACCCCATTCTAATATTCTCAAATCTTGACTCTTTGGAAAAAAATACCAAAACCAAAGTGTCATGAGAATTTTTGAGTTGTGGCAGACTATTATCTATAAGTGAACATATTTCATGAAAACAAAATATTGAATGATTATTCACTCTTTGAGTACAGTCCATTTACATAAAATTAGAATAGAACAACTGCTTTCTGAATTTTTTTTTCTTTCTCACTTTCTCTAAAGATAATCCTCAGAACAACTATCTGTCATATTCTTCCGACCTACACTAGCTGTCTTAAAGTTGAAATTCTTCTGGAGTTATAAATTGAAGTTAAACATTTGCTTAAGGCAGAATTATCCTTTTGCACTTCAGGGGAAGGAAATGTAAACTACATTAAATTAGGCCTGCCTGAGATTTCTACTATTGTTAAATAAACTGATTGCATTGCTTCCCACAAAACAGTTAAATTGATTGTAGCCACTGGCTTTCCACCCTTAACATGCTCACAAAGGAGACACTGTACGTGAGAATAACAGAATTAGCTACATAAAGAAGTTTTAATTGTCATTTTACAAAGTTCTCTGCATTTCCCATTCTGAAGAGATTTTCAGCTATTTAAAGCAAAATTGGAATTTATTCTCAACTATATCATTGTTAAAAATTGGTCAAAGAAACATTGTGCATTTAATTAAAAATTATAATGTAGTTCCATAATCCACAATTAAAGAAAGCATTTTACAATTAGACTGAACATTTTTACTTAAAGACAAATTTGTGAAGAGAAACAGAATTTTATTAAAGGGTTTTTATGAAGACAATATTAGAAACCTATGCCTTTCTAATTAAAACCTTAAATTCTTTACTCTGTGCTAAATTACTTAAATCCAAATATTAAGAGAATTTGACCTTCAAGAAAATAATTTATATACTTCTACATTTTCAATACACAATTGTAAGTTACAGAAAGTATGGCTTGTTGATGTTTACCAACACTATCAAGGACATTTCAGGATTTTTACCTTACTATTCCAGATTTGTTGCATTTTTCTCTTGTGTGGCTGAAGATATTCAAAATATTAAGTAAATATTCAGTTACATAACACTGCAAAGATGAGTTAGTCATATTTGACCCAAGGCCACTATTCATATCTTCTATTTGACAGGAACCGAATTGTTAGCAGAGAGGGATGAATCAAATGCCTTTTTTTTCTCCTTAAATTTGTATCCAAGTACCCTAGTTGGATTTGTCATAGTAGTCTTTATCCTATTTATATCTTATGCTTATTTCAAATACACTTAATCATCTACTTTTCACATTCCTATTGCTGTGACTTGATGAAGGGGAGCAAATTTGGTAAGAGATGAATCCTCTTGCATTCTAGCCGATCCTCAAAGGTCAGAGGGACTGGGGTTGGCTGGACTCATCTCTTAATAGGGATACCAAATACTGTGGTAACTATAGGTCCCACCCTGGCAGTACCGGATTGACAGTCTGTCAACTGAAGGTCCGATCGCCTTCCAAACAGTGAATCGAGTTCACAAATAGCATGATCAGCTACAGGCCCGACACTGGCAGTATTGGGTTCATGAACAGCCTGTTGACTGTAGGTCCGATCACCTTCAAAACAAGTAGTTGAGTTCACAAATAGCATGATTTATTCAAATGCAACATTTAGAGAACAGGTTTCGGATGTCAATGCATAAAATTCTCAACTACACTGTGGGGTTCTTAACTAGTGCATAGTATACAAATGCGCAATCATCACTCACCCAGAAGATGGGAGAGGGCTCTCAGTCTTGAGGAATCTCCTCGGGCAGTGTCCTGACCTGAGGGGAGGAAAGGGGTTCAGCCTGTGGACTGATCCAGAAGTTACGATGGAGCCTCCACTCTCTCCTCTTCCTTCTTTCTTCTTCCTTAGTTCCTCTTCCTCCTTTCCCAGCTCCTTCTTCCTACTATATCACTCCTTAGTTCACTTTTTTTATATTTTCTTTTACACTTAGGTGGAGCTTGAGGGACTCTAATCATACTTACTTTCGTTATTGATTGGTTTAAAACAAGTCTTCTGTGTTAATCAAAAATATAGAGAGAATGCTCTCTAGATGCAGAGGAGTGTGGAGTGGTCATTCCTTGGAAGCCGGTAACTTCGAGGATGGTATTGCATATTGGTATTGTAATGAGATCAGAATGAGGAAACTTTTGAGCCAAGACCATTGTAAGGGAGTGATCTGCCACCATTGTTGGCCCAGCATCAGACATCTTATCACACTACTTGGCTTCTCAATCAGCTGCATTGTATAATTAACTGGGCTGCCACCTCTGCAGGGAGTACAAGAGAGTTTGGCTGCAATGTCTTCACTCCACTCTGCCCTCCATTCCCTCATCAGCTGCACGGCACCAGCAAGTTACCACCTCCACAGGGAATCCAACAAAGTTTGGCCATGGTGTCTCCATTCTTCTCCACTCTTCATTTACTCTTATTAATGTGTGCTAGGAGGCCAGATTGTGTTGCTCAAGGAAATCGTGGAGAAGTAGATTCTGTATATATTGACCATCCTTGAAGCGGTAACTGTCTCTCACCTCAAGCAAGCCTCTGTAATACTATAATTTCTGTTAGGCCCTTGTTTTTCTCTAATTTCCCCATTCTTGAGGAATTCTCTCACACCTATGTAGATTGATTAGAATCTTCCCCTATTTCCCAGTACCCTTTACTTAGTCAAATAGCAGATGCATGTCCACATAAAATCCAAAGGAGCATGCTTCACATAAGGACAAAAATGAAAAGAAAACCATGTTTAAGCCCAGGACCTTCCTTTGTAAGGTGTGGCAACTGCTCTTTTTGTCATAACTTGGACAGGGAGAGATTACTTGTAAAATCTTATGAAACAAAGCAGGGTGAAAAATAAAACTCAGAAAAAATCATCAGACTCTTTGGATTCCCCCTTTCTCTTCTCCTTTCTCTTTTCCTTT
>NW_010586882.1:26793-37830 GCF_000705375.1 Tinamus guttatus | reverse complement strand
TTTCCCTTTTTCATTCTCTTTTTTCCCTTTCCATTTCCCCTTCTTACGTTGCAACTCAAAAGTAATCATCATCCCTCAAGTTCAAGAGAACTTCCTCACTTCCTGGCTAGTCCGTGTTTCTGACTGCCATCCATATGATCCTACCATAGTCATTAAACTAATTATCCTCCTCATCTCCCTCAGTCTCTGGGCTAATTGTCAGCATAATCCCCCCAACTATTCCTGAAGAAAGAAAGAAAAAAAAAGAATTTGAGAAAGAGGAAGAATAAGTAGGCAGCATCAAGGGGAAAAAGAAAAAGAAAGAAAGACAAGGCAGACCTATCTGTCATGCCTCTCTCCTTATGTCAATTAGGAGATTCCCCTCTAGAAACAGGCCATCTAGAGCTAAATATTAATTTTGGCAGCTAATGTCTGATCGCTTTCATCTTGATGTTGTTGGCTATGGCTCTCATCCAGTGATTTGAGGTGGAGGTTTGATTGAATCCTCTGTAATTAAATAGATTTCTGTAGTGTATGTAACAACAGGCTGCAGTATAGGTCACTATATTGCTGATTCAAAATCATACAAAGATTTTCAAATTTTACTTGAAAAATCATCGTAGTTTTGCATACTAGTATTAAAGGTAAACCTAAAGTTATGAAGAAGGTTAAAGAAAGCTTTTTCCTTACATTTTCCAAATGTGCAGAGATTCGCCCTGCTGCTTGTTTCCTTTCCCCATGGGGCACTCAGTGCATTTCTTCCTCTTTCTGTGAGGCTTTTGCTCAGGAAAACAGTGACTGCCAAGCCAATGCCTTTAGCAGTAGGAACAGTCTAAAACATGGGGTTTGCTGCGTTGGCAGTTTGGGAGGCAGATGCTCCTCACAGGGAGTCCCACAGGCTCCTTAGCAGGTCCCACTTCCCAAGAGGTTGCTGGATGAGGAGCTTAAACTGTGCTGAAAGAGACAATGACTTCTCCACACAGGCTAATGTGCCTTTGGGATTACCCAGGGTGAGGTCTGGGCAGGTCTGCAGCTAGATGTTTTGTCAGTGTTGTCTTAACACTCTTTAAAGAGTGTTTCATTTAAAAGTATCATCTCATGTGTTCTCCCAGTGTTGAGTAATTCATATTTAAGAGGGTACTTTGTTACTTCAATAATTACTAACATCTGATTTTTTTATCCTTATCCCAGTGATAAATTATAAATATTAAGTTTGCCTATAGCTGTTTTAAATAATGCTGAGTTTCTATTTTTTTTTCCAGACTATCTATTTGATAAGCTGTCTTTATCTACGAAGCAAATATAAAGAACTTATTTTATGGACAGAATCAAATTGATGTTTTCCCTAGCAAGTTTACAACAAGAAGGAAATTCCAGCCTTCTTCATGTTTACGGATAAGTTTCTATATTTACCATGCAAATAGCACAAAAATCTTACTCTTAAAGAGGAACTTCCATGAAGAACATAAAGGAATCGATTGGCAACTATAATCAATGAAGCCACATTCTGCCTACATTTTCACTGCAACTCTGATCCATGTTCTGATATTCTGTCGATGCTATTCTTACTATTCTGCTAATATTAAGTGTCAAAGGGGAGCTGGTAAAACATTTGCAATATATAAAGAGAATTCTAGAGCTTACATAACACTTTTTGCCTCTCTCTCCTCCAGAGTGTATCATGAAAGATGTAAGATATGTAAGAAGCAAAGTGCCTGAAGCATCTTTCATGTAAAATTAATTGTAAGAAGAGGCATTGAAGAAAAGAAACTCTATAATTATCTCCTAGTAAAAAAAATGCCCATATAACCAATCTATACCATATGATTACATCAGGGTCTTCGTTATTATCCTGTGTTTAATAAATTATCTGTTCATGTACCTGTCCAGGGTGGCACTAGTATATATTTCAGCAAATTGTGAAATGTATGAAATACAGGCGAAAGGATACACTGAAGAGTGAATTGCTTGAGGTTTGAAATTGCTTGTGAATTATAGCATGGACATACATTAGTACAGACTAAATCACAAGTCCTCCTTCAGTGTTCCTCATCTCACATACCTTATTGTCTCTCCCACCTAGGTCATTTCTTGTCGTGCCTGAGAAAGCTGAGCTGAAGAAAGGTGTGCCAGACCCAAGCAATTTGAAGTTCCAGTTTCCTATTCCTATTCCTGCTACTAGCCCCACATAGTTTTCCATAATTTATATTGTTCGTACTAGTCTCTCTTCATGTGGTTGTCTGTATCCCTGAAAGCTAGGATTGGAGATGATTTGAGGAACCACTGAGCTGACAGGCCTTCAGATCCTGTGATGATATGCTTTTTTGGAGGAGTTTTGCCGCTAGTGCTGGGATAATTCATTGTTATGGATGATAATTGCTAAAATGATAATTTAGGCCAGCAGTTACTGAGCGATGAATTGACAATCATAGAAATGTATGGTTATAATTTGCAACAGCAAAAATGATTTGCATGTTCCCATCTGTGTTATAAAATATATGAGAATAGCATAACTAAACTTACAAGTGCAAACAAAAATGATGGTACTTAACTAAACTTTCCATACACATTACAGTCAAGAAAAGCAATGTACTTTACAAAATATAATTAACAGCAAAACTGTAAAGTTTGTAATTTCTCGGTAGAGCACATGTGGAGGAAATTATCGCCAAAGTAGTCAGCAAATTTTACATGAAGTTGCACAAAGTTTGTGTATGAGTGATATGCAATTCATGGATAAAATTCACTTTTCTTGACTCAGCTATTTCCTCAGGTAATAGTGTTGCTTGTTTTATAAAGAAAGCATCTGAGCAAACAATGTGAAGGAAAATGTTTTTTCTGAGTGAGCCATCATTGTTTCTTGCATAGATCCTTGTTAAGTCAATAAGTGGATTTTTTTTTAAGGAGTCAACATTCTGCTGTTTTGAAATATGATGACAATATAATTGTAAATCCTAGGCCTAAAATAGAAAATGAAAACTGAAACTGGCATTAGATCACTGTATATCTTAGACTGCTAACAAGCTCTATAACATCATGACAAGTGTAGATGAGATATGGAATATCTAATTCATCACTTCAGTACTTACAATAAATATGCCTTTAATCTTAAACTGTTTGTTGCAAACATAATGTGACAAATCATCTATACATTTGTATCTCCTGGGTAGATACAAATTTCAGACAAAATTTTCAGAGAGAATAGGTATAGAACACTTATTTCTTATAGAAAAAGTTGATAGGAGCAGTGAAGGTACCCACTGGGAAAAACAAATAGTTTATGTGTTAGTGGGTTTGCTTCTTCATAAACAAGTCTTAATAGTAAAAACACTATATGAGGCACAAATGACTGTTTAGTGCCTCAGTGAAGTCAGTGGGTTTGTACACGCACCCTTAAAACCTGTGCAAAACCCTAAGTTCTGCAAATTGCAGAGTTCAAGTTTACAGATTTGTCTCCACTTTCATTTGTTACTAACTGAAATTAGACTGGTTAGACATGAAGTGCCTGTATGCGTGTCATTAAGTGTCCTTACATAGATGAATGAGTTTGTCTACATGAATAGCAACTACAGAACAAAATCAGCAATTAAATGGTTTCCTACAGACATTATAGTGCATTATTTTTGGTTTTGCTCTTACTCAAAGCTATTTTACAGTACTGGATGTGTCTTCTCTACAGTCCATTGGAAGGATCTGGCTTTTGGAATGAAGGATACAGTTACATTTTATGACTTTCTTATGTCCCTCACTTTATGTATTTAAAATTATCCTGGTTTGCTTCATAGAGTTAATGAAAGTGTACAGTTAAGAGAAAGGAGACATGAGTCAAGTCTCCTTAAAGGAACACAAGGAGGGAGGACTCATTGATGGCATTTCTTGCCTGGATTTATTCAAGCTGACAGGAGACCCTAGGATCAAAGGCAATGCTAAATATTAATGAATGCAGGAGCCTTAGAAAATGAGGTGAGATGAACTGACTGGCAGCAGCTGAAAACAGGCAAAAACTCAAAAGAGACTTGAAGATAGAGAAAACATGGAAGACAGCAGCTTGCTTGTCAGTCCAGAAAGGAAGGGAAACTTGGCTGATGGGAATGCACCAAAACTTGCAAGACCAAGTGTTAGGTAAGGAAGGATATGAATATATAACCTTATCAATTTTTTTGTGTGTGAGATATACCTTTGTGTGAAAAAATATATTATGACATTTACAATTGAATGAATGAGTGAATAAATCAAAACTTTGTTTTGAAAAAGTCAGATTCAAACAGTAGGGTAGATTCAAACCATAAATTGCCCTGTTCCCTAGAAAAATTACCATAGATTCCCTTGATAAGGGAACAGGGCATGAATCTGCACAAAATATATCTGACCAAAAAGGAAAAGTCAGTAAAAGAGAGCACTACATGTGAAAGTCTGGGTAAGAATGAAAATATTTAAATCCTCCAGGTGAGAGAAAGCAAGCAGATCTGAAGATCTGAGGGACTTGGAAGTTCTTGAAGTTACAGAAAATAAAGGGAACTAAACTGGATTTAAAAAAAAAAAAAAAGGTTAATAAGAAGAGCTAGCATCTGAAAAAAGGAGAAACATGAATAAAGCATTGAGAAAGCCCAAAATAAACAAAGACCCAGGGGAGAGGCAAAAAGATCAGGTCTAGGCAGCAAACGTCTTGGACACAAAGGGGGGAAAGGGCAATTAGAGCTGCTCTTAAGAGAAAAACTGGTGACTCTATATTTTGAATTCTGCCACCAAGATACAGCAGAAATGGATCTGACTAAATCATATGTCTGATACATTTTGTGACTTCACTGCATCAGGAACTGTTCTATCCCAGTGACAATAGAAGATAGATGTTTATAAAGGGATGAAGAGAGAAGTCTGGCTATTTCCCTCATTCCACTACAGGATTACTCTTTTTAGAATATGTTGGTACTTTTTGTCCAAAGTACGATTTTACCCGAAAATTTTGGAAAGTCAAAAATGAAAATTTAGTGGAAGTAAACTAGTACTGAGGAGTGGTGCAATTTCTGGGAAAAAAAAAAAAAGGCAAAAAAGGGAGAAAACTATGCAGAAAAGTTAGTGGCTCAATGTCTTGAACTTGGTCTTAGTTAAGATATACAAGGCTTTATTATATTTATGACTCCATGCATTTTCCATTTTCTTTAATTAATAAATAAGCAATTAAAAAGTCCAGAAAAGGAAATATGTAGGATTGTTAAGAATAATAACCTTTTCAAGTCTTTTGAAAGAAAATTGAATGGTAACATTACACTGTTATCAGTATGAAATGGAAATTCAGCCCTGTCAATAATATTGTGGAAAACTCAAATTGTCCCATAAACTTTTGTGTTGAACATTTCATGAACAAAAAAGAAATACAGATTATGAAGCACTTCCATTCCAGCAGTAAGGAAAAAGTTTAAGGAAAAGAATATCATTCAGACATTTTAAAATTACCATACCTATAGAGCTTGTTTCTATAAATACTATCAAAGCTCGGTCTGGGGCACGGACATTTGATTTCAGTAGAAAATTTCTGCAGATATTGGAATATGTTGGAAGAAATCTGCCATTGTGCCATGCTTTTAAGAAGTGAATGGGACTGTGAAAATACTTATAAGACTATCATCAACTTCACACCAGGTATAATAATGGAAGAAGTGACATGGGATTAACTATTAAAAATTTGAAAAATTAAAACACAAAGCTGTTGTCTTTTTCCCTCTTGCACCTTATTTTTTCATTCCTCACAGTTTTGATCCTGCCCACAGGTTTTTCCCGTGCCAGGCTAAGGGAGCCATAGGTGAGATGTTAGGGAGGAGAGGAAGGCCAGTTTCTTCATGGTGATGTTTGGTGGATATTGAGATGCAAAGGCACATGGTCCGTCTTCAAGGGGAAGAGACTAAATAAAGGAACAGGTGACCTGGATACAGTTTAGGAGCACAAATGTGGGATCATACATTTAACAGAAGGGAGACTTCACCTCATAAATAAAGCAGGGCAATACAAATCCAGAGAAGCACAAACTCTAGAAGCAGCAAACAGTTGTTGATCTGTGGAGTGGTCATGGCACGTTTTCTAAAGGGCTTCCCATGATTCAGTCAAGAAAATCCTGGGGCAGATACGATAAATGCATCTAGGAACCCATCTTCTCCTGTTGTAAGGTAAACATGGCTTCTCGTATTGGATTATATTATATAGTGTAGCTTTTTGTTTCATGTTTGATAAGTATACATAGAATATTTATTCTTTCCTTCAGTATCAAATGACTAGGCAAGACGTCTTGATATTTTTGCTAAAATCAACAAATTATAGTGAAAATCACGTTCAAACCTGATTCCATAGAGCTGAGTGGTGCAATTAAGGCACAGGAGAAAATTAAAGAAAATTACCAGCAGAGAACAGCTCACCAAATCAATTGTGTTTTCTTGGTAACTGCTTTAGATTTGTTACGATAATGCTGTTTGCACGAAAAACAACTTTTGGAAAAGGAAAAGACTGAGTTAAGAAAACACTAAGGTAATTCTCAGAGTAGCAACATACAGTTCTGTATGAAGAACAGTCACACTGACATTCCTGTTAAACATTTTCTCTATTTATTAATAATGAAATGAAAGCATGCATTTTAACAACATGTGGACACTCTCATTGCTGTAAACTAGAAATTAAAAGCCATGGCATCACCTGGCTGGATTGAGGTTGCCTGTGCCTTTCTTAAATTTTGAATCCACTTAACCGTCTTAAAAATGAAGTATATAGTAATACGTAATATATTGACTTTACCTGTCATGTAAACAATCTATCCTTGGGTACCAACATAATGAGAATATATAGTCAGTGTCAAACTTACTGTGGGGGACACATTCTTGTTCTCAAAATCCTTCTACATTAAGAAGTATCTGATATTCACAGTGGCTCAAGGGGCAGAGATCCCTAGTGAGAGGAAACAGAGGGAACCAGGAGCCATGGTGCCTGCTCCTTTTTGCTGCATAACACCAGCACAGTGCTTATCCAGTCCACTTCAACTTACTTGGTTAGACATACCAAAACACCTAGAAACATTTCAGATAGCTCTGCTGATATAAAGGGGCACTTAACATGGATTAATTGAACGATGCTCAGCTCACACTGGTGGAAATGTGTGTTTTTGGTGTAAATAAGAGTCAGGGAGAGACTTAGCTTATAGATAATTCCTGTTATTTCTGCATGGTAGTGAGTAGCATCTCTATGTCATAGAAAAAGCACTATGCCAGAATGCTGTGAGCCCTCCAGGTTGCTACAATATCCACTGACTGGAGGTGGTGTGGGCAGATGGCCTGCCCACCAGCTTGCAACGACCTACCTTTCACACCCAGCTGGGCACAGCACCTCTGCCCCACACCCAGCATACCCCAGACTATGCTGCCAACCTATTCGTGTGCGGGCCTAAAGGTCTGAGGTATCTTCAAATCTGAAGATACCATATGGCTATGTTTGTCACACAGCTGCTGTTTGTGCATTCACTAAGGAGGCCACAGAGAGCTGAATCAGAAACATCCTCTATCCAAAGAAAGATAGCTGCTGTGCAGCAATTATGACAGAAGTTTATGTGAGTGATTTTGATATCATCATCAGCCTTAATTGACCATACCTTACTGTAATCAGAGATCCCATGGTGAATGCTGCCCAAGTACTGCTCTACAAAGTTAGAAATAAAGGCTCGATTTTCATTAGCTTGTTAAAACAGATTTTCTCATAAAGAATTTCTTAATTTCTGGCTCCCTTAGATAATATATACAAAGTGTGACCAGATTTTGTGGCTAGAGACCTAATTTACAGATAAATTATAATTAAGGGAGTTAAGACTCAACCTACAAGAAAGAATTGGCAGAAATGAACATATAATTTTATCAACCGTACAGGCACAAAGCGTCTTCTAGTCACCCATGTGAATCAGATGTTGCCACAGATTATATTTTCATTCATTACCATTGCACCTTCTTTCTCCCTTCAATCTCTTTGTGTGGTTCCTAAGCAACCGTACCCATGCTCCTGTTCAGAGAGGCTCTATTCATGACCCCAAAACAGGATTCCTCAAGGTAGATTGGAAATGGTCTTGGGAATTTCAAATGCCTGCCACAGGATCTCGGCAGGCACTAAGCAGTTCACACTGAAAGCATAAACTAGGGACACCAACACAGGGAGAGAAACTAAATCTAGATCCAATCTATGCAAATAATGTAATTGCATCAATGGTTTAGCTATCTGATGTAGCGCAGTTTTGCAGACTGAAGGAGACAACTCATTTATCACGCACTTACTAGGTATAATTATAGCCACCCAGCAAGTGGCTGTTCAGTTGGATACGTTACCTATATAGAAAGACAGTTATTCTTAGTAACTGGTGAGGAGCCAGGGTTACTAAGATCTTTACTCCAAAGCTGTCAATGCTGCATGTTTGACTTAGTTTAATCAAATAGTTTACTTAGAATAGTTTTTAATTTTGATTCTCCACACCTTACTGTGCTATATAGAATCGAAATATATTGCTTTCTTACCTCACGAAGTTCGTATTAATGAGTGTCTGTGAAGTTCTTACAAAAGCTCTAAGCAACAGGCAAGGCACACATGAAGAAATTACAAAAGGGAAAAGTCAGCAATATAACACTTGAACTTTCTGATTCCTTTTTCTTAATACACACATTTCTGGCATATCTGGTTAATGAATTGATTTTTGCTTTGCAAAGCGTTTTTTTTTTTCTTTTTTTTTTTTCCTTCTATCTCTAAAAGTAAGGTACTATTGAACAAGAGAGTAGAAGTTATAATCTAACCTTTGAGGCATTTTCTTTTCAAAAATGCTCTCTACTTTAAATTTTAAAAACAGTGTTAATACCTGTGAAGTAACTGACTCCTGATCACAGATTTTTCCAGAACCAGAAGAGTTCCTCTTGAGCAGGGGAAGAAATTTTCTGTTTCCAAGTCTGCCTCTTAAAGCCTCATGTTGATATCTTCAGAAATGCCTATTGCAAACAAAGCCCTAATTATTCTTAGTTACATCACTGCACACCCCCAATAACTTCCTCTGAAGTTAATATAGCTTCCTATGATTTTAACCGTTTCAGTCTTTCCAAGACAAAAATCCTGATATTTTAATAGTGTTTGCATAATTCCTTAGAACAAGACTTGGTCTTAAAAGCGAATGCTGGCTGGTAACATAACCTTGGACAAAGAAAAAATTACCTTCAATGGCAAAGAATGGGTAAAATAATTTGGAAAGAATGGACGTTTTTGGGAATTTTCTCAATGATACCTTCGGAAAGAGAAATACTGCTTTCTCTTTTTCCCTCCACATTGTACAAGGAGATACTGCATGTGGCATTGGACTTGTACAAATTGAGGAATAGTAGTAAATGTAATTGAATCTAATAGTGTGTGTCTTCATAGCCCTCTGGAACAACAAAGCAATAAGAAGGAAGAGTTTATCCTCTTTCTTTTACGAAAAGATATTTGAAGCCTTACTGCCACAGTGGTTTGCAGACTGTTGGTAGGAATATAATAGCTGTAACACTGTCTACACTGTTTTTCTATACTATTATTTGGAAGAGAGATAGAAAACTCTTCAGGCTCTAAAGCCTCAACTTAAACTTGATTTTTTCCTGGTCTTCAATTTTTGCATTGAATGATCATTTTCATTCCAGTTTTCCAAGAAAAAAGCTTCTGAGAAAAAAGCCAGCAAAGAAACAAACAAACAAAAAACTGTATCCATCACCATTCTGATATTTCTGTCTACTATGGGTTTTATGCTTTCTGCCTTTATCCAGTTTCCTATTTCTGTTATTCACTGATCGAAATATTTTCCTTATTAGTCAATTTAGTTTAGTGTTCCTGTGAATATAGGATCCAAATCTATACAGTTTTTCCTGGCTAGACAGCTCAGATTATCTCGTTTTGCTACATATCTTCTATCACTGCAGTCTGAAAGAATTTTGTTGTGTATATGAAACAAGTTTCAGCCTTTTTTTTTTTTTTTTTGATTTCAGCATTGTTTCTCTCCTCTTGCTCTATAATACCATATGTGGGTAGGGAAACTTCCACCACAAACACAATCACCTCTAATTAGCTCCGATACCCATCTTGTTGACTAGCATTTCTTTTGATAATGGCTTTCTATATGCCCTTGGTTTCTGCATCTCCAGAATGTCCAAATCTGTTTAAGAATGTGTCATCTACAGTTGAGATGTTTGACTACCATGCTGGAGATTGTAAAATTGACCCTATCACTTAGGCTTCTTTCAGTATTTCATGTTTGAACATTATTGTTCAAACAGCTCACTGCCTAAGGAACAATGTCAATCAGCCTGTGTGGAATATCAAAGGAAGGGAGCAAGATTCCTTGGGCAAACCTAGCTGTTTCTGAAATCTCTACATGACATTACCTTATGCTATATAGATATTTCCTACATATTCAAATGAAGCAATAATGCAATTCCTTTTTTTTGTTTGTTTTGTTTTGTTTTTTGTAGCGATGTCTGAATTGTGTAAGTCATGACACCTTCAAAAATGAAGAAAACACGAAAAACTTGGATTCTATGAGCTCATTTAGTCAGTTGCAACCCCTCCCTTTGAAAAGCAAGAGCAAAAGCCTGTAATGAGACTGCATTACCCTTATTTTCTAGCCAGGTATCTTTATTGACATCCCAGAATGCATGGCTTTCAAGTCCTCATGAGCTGTATAGAATCTGCCTTCAGGTACTTAGGAGAGCCCCTGACTTGGGAAGCTCACCAAAGCTGCGTACAAGCCACAACATCTGCCATTATCGAATATGTGTTTTCTCCATTTTAGCAGGATCCTGAATCTCCTGAAGTCTGTCCTGAGACTTCCAATCTTCCCTCAGTTTTGATTCCCTTTGCTGTCTTTCACGTATCATTCAAGTCACCAGTACAGGCTGGGGACTGACCTTCTGGAGAGCAGCCCTGCAGAGAGAGACCTGGGTGTCATGGTGGACAAGAAGTTGACCGTGAGGCAGCAGTGTGCCCTCGTGGCCAAGAAGGCCAATGGGATCCTGGGGTGCATTAAGAAGA
>NW_010586882.1:6041-26583 GCF_000705375.1 Tinamus guttatus | reverse complement strand
AAGGAAAATTTTTTAACAGTGAGGGTGACAGAGCACTGGAACAGGCTGCCCAGGGAGGTTGTGGAGTCTCCTTCCCTGGAGATCTTCAAAACCCGCTTGGACGCAGTCCTGTGCCACGTGCTCTAGGTGACCCTGCGTGTGCAGGGAGGTTGGACTAGATGACCTCTAGAGGTCCCTTCCAACCTTAAGCATTCTATGATTCTATGATCCTATGATTCAAAATAAAACGGACATAATACATGCAAATATACTGTAGAAGTGACAAAGAAGTAAGAAAAGACATTTTAAACCCTTTAATCTCTTCCTGTTTTAAAGTGAAGACAGTTCTTACTGGCTTACGTGTGAAGAAGTGTGTACGAAACATTCAAATGTCTTCTTTTAATGATTTTCAATGGTAATGAGAAAAATCATCTCTTCTATTTATAATAAAGCCTACTTTAAACAGAAGATTAAATAGGACTGCAGCTGCTAAGGTTATTATGAGATATGTTTTGACAATTTGCATTTTATGTAATGCACTGTGATACATTATATCTTTAATTATGTCTCTTTTGTGAATGCATAACTTTATTTATTTGATTAGAAAGCTTGCCTTTTTGGTTAAAAAAGATTTGCCAGTATTTATACCTGAAGAAATTTGACAGCTCTGGTATTATGTGTTTGTTACAGATATTGTTATTTCTATGCTCTAGGAAATGGCACAATAGATTTTAGAAATGCATAGACTTAAGAGAGAGACTTAAAAAGAGATGACATACGAAATCCAGGTGCTGGATCACTTTGAGTACCCAGGTGACCTAGACAACCCTACCTTCTTTAGGTATCTATCATAAGTATAACCAAGTAGTATCAGTAATAGATCAACTAGGGGACATCCTTCTTCCATCTCAGCAGTCCTGAAGATGCCAGACATTAGGAATTTCTTATAAAGATGCAATTTAAGCAGTGTCGCCAGTCTCTAGTGTGCTGGGCATAGCACCCCACAACTGAGATGTAAAATGGAGATAGAAATGAAATGGTGCTTACCGAAGTTAATCCAAGCACTTCTACCTCTCGTTCAGCCCAGTAGCTTCTTGGATAAATTTTGTTTTGTAATTCCCAGCATTTTGCTTACCTGTAAAAACATCCATGGCACAATTATATTCCACTCCTCTTCCCAGCCTCCACTGATTACTATGAAACTATGACAGATGGCAGATTTTACAGAAAAAAGATTGCATTTCCCCAACTATAGTAGGTTTTTTTTTCCTCAAAATGCAAAGAAGAAAGCAAAATACTATCTATGTTATGATAGTATTGTACTAATGCACATAATTTGTAATTCTACTCATGTCTTTTCTTCTAAGATAAAGGCACAGACCTCTTAGGCACATGAAAGGTGGATTCAAAGTGGATCTAACCAATCAATGAACTATGTTGTTAATACTTTGCATGGGGGGAGACAAGTGGGGCAGACAAACAGGATAGTGATTTCTAAAAAGGCAACTCCAGAAAAAAGAGTCTTCAAAAGCGTCCTTTAAGGACCACATCTCCTTGGAAGAGTAGAAAGTAATCCTTAAATTAATACAAATGCCTTCTTCCAGGTAAGAGAAAAAATATATCATATGAAAATCTACTTACTATTATTGAGTTTGAAAGTAAAGAATTTCAGCTGGTGGATCACTGCATTGGTCCAACACTCCCTACTCATGATAAAAGCCATTGGAATTTGACCAGCCTGGACAATCTCATATTGCATTTTTAATGGATTAGTACAAAACCAGTCTTATCTCCTAGGAAGAGTCCTACATAAAGTTTATTCTGTCAGGCATGCAATCCCTTTCTTGACAATTTGGAGAGGAAAAGCGATATGACTTATACTAGCTCAGTATTTTTCTTCGTAGGTGATTTGTTTGACATCTACCACACTTCTCCTAGAACACTGTACTTTCGATCTCTTTTTTTTGTTGTTGTTGCTGCTGGAAGCAAGAAGAAACAAGTCACTGCCCAAGCACAAATTAAGCAAACCCCCGATTTACTTTCTCATATTTAGTGCACTATTTTGTGCACCAGCAAAACATTCCTGAAAGATATATATTTATCATTGTCATAAAGATCACATTTTATTGGCTTAGTCAGACTTAGCAAGCCCAAGTTTAAAGCAAATGACAGAGATTTGTCATTTAATTATCTTCTCTCATGAACAGAACCTATCAGAATCTAATGCTTCTTTTAATTGAAACAAAACAAAACAAAAAAAAAACCTACAGTGCTCTCCAATTTTACAGGAACACCTTGATTTTTTTTCTCATTTTCCTTGGTGCAGCTTCAATGAACTCAGCAGACTTACGCTACCTGTCAGAGGGAAAAGGCTTGAGATCAATTTGTCTAATACATACAAATAATCACAGAATCACAGAGGTTGGAAGGGACCTCTAGGGATCACCTAGTCCAACCCCCCTGCTCCAGGAGAGACACCTGGAGCACGTGGCACAGGGTGGCATCCAGGCACGCTTCTCTCTCCAGAGAAGGAGACTCCACAACTTCTCTGGGCAGCCTGTTCCAGGGCTCTGTCACCCTCACAGTAAAGTTCTTCCTCATGCGGAGGTGGAACTTCTTGTGTTTCAACTTGCACCCGTTACCCCTCATCCTGCCATCGTAATACTAACAATGAAAGTTTGTTAATACAAATCCCATTTCCTTTCCAAATTTTTCATGAACAAAAAGAAGAAAAATGTCTCATATCTGGGACAAAAGAAATTATAGAAAACTCCCAGATTTTTCATTTTTGAAGAAAAATAAATACAGAAGCTTTGACTGCTTTGTTTGCTTGCTTGCTTGTTTCATCTGCTATGCCAGCATACTCTCCTTTCGAATCTGACCGCAGTCATTTGCTTTAAAGTGCTCATTACTATATTTAGGTTCAGCAAATAGTGTTGGCAGGTCTCTGAATACATTGAGAAGGAAAAGGATTGCATACTACTAAAGAAATATGTCTTTGCTATCTCGATATATCTTACTAAGTTTGAAATTGATGATCATCTGCTTAGTACATAAATTCCTAGATAGCTTGTACAGTCTGGAAAGATTTTTCAAAGGCATAACAGGCACTTAAATTACTGATAGAAAATCAATGAGGTTTAAGAGCAGACAGAACCTGACAAAGAGCTGGTAACATGTGCTGAGGGAGTGAGGGGTCAAATCACCACAATTCCCAGAACAAATTGCTGTGCCTGGCTCTGAAAGGAATATTTCACTTTTATTCAGCATATTTTAAAAACTGAGGAACCTGTTTATAATTAGATCTTTGTTTAAGCACTGCCAATGTCCATCAAAGAGAGGAAATATGTACCTTAGAGCTTGAACCACATAATCACAGCAGAGTCAAATTGCCACTAAGGCCAGATCTAAGAAGGTACAGAACGAGACAAAGCGTGTGGAATTTACGATGCGTATTTTGCCTTTACACTGGCAGCTGCAAAAGCTTATCTCAGTCCGGATGTTTGCTTGTATTTCCTGCACACAGATGTTTAGCAAAGAGGTGTTCCTAAAACCTCATCACTTGCTGTGGGGACTGCTTGGAGAAATTCTGAGATTGGTGCTATGCAGGACTTAAGGCTGTATTATCACAGTGGTTGCTTCTGGTCTAAAATCTCTGAATTTTTGAATAAAATGATTCAGATAAATATGAGTTAAGGGAAAACCTGCCTGTCTGCCTTAGCTTAATAATTGTATTGTCTGAGCTGTTTGAGAGAAAGGGAGTAAGTGGAATGCAATAAATCATTGTTATAATTCTTATAATATCAATATAGAAAATAACTTGTACTGTCAGTTCTGTCACTAACTGAAGGAAGGGGTCAGGAGGAATAGATGTATGTGCTGGTGCATTCGGTATTTTATATGGGAAAAGTAGACAGAAAAATCATTAAAATTATAATTCAAACCTCATTAAAATGTGAAAAAGAAGTGCTTAACACTGAACATTTTCTCTTGAACATTCCACAGTGCAAAAGATCAAATTCTATATTGTGCATGTTATTTCAAGCAGGTGATATGGTAGTTGCCACGGTAACAAGCCTTTTTTTTAAGACCTAAAATAAAGGATGTTGCTGACATGACCCATCTTAACAATAATTCACATGATCATGGCATTCTGGAAGATACGAGATCTAGGGGGTAAAAAAACACTTGGGGAAATTTTTTTAAAAAATCTTAGAATTGTATCTAATCTTCTAAAGAAGTTTCTTCTCTCTCAATGAAAAAAATGCATCTCCTACAACTATCTTTCAAAGTAAGTTGTAGGCTAACATGTGAGGATCCCTCAGTTAGGGATCCATCCTATTTTCATGGTGCCTTGTGACGTCTGCCCCCAAGCAGCTCAGCCTGTAGCTGCAGGAAGGAAACCCGTCCTCCTTGGCCAGCTCTGCTCTTCAGTGCTGCCTCCTGTGGGAAAATTTCCTGTTGGCCTCCACTGCTGGTCTCTTAGTGAGTTTATTTCCTATAATTTCTTCCACAGCTGCACATTTACCTGCAAGTTTATTCTGCTACTGCTCACGAGGCATTTGCAGTCAGTTAATTGGTAACTAATAGATGTTGCAATAAAATTATTTATGTAAAATGTGTGTTATAAAATGCAAGGAAAAGTGCAGCAGTGCTGCCAAAATTTTTAAGTCCGCATGTCTAAAGAGAACCTATGGCAGCCAGTAACATTTATAATAGGTATTTTTAATAAATGTCAGTAATATGTTATTAAAGCTTTATTAGCCTTTCAAAGACGCACAGTAATGGGTATACTGAGGGACCTGGGTGAATGACATGTCTTAAATTAATACTTTCTGGGATTATGACAGCTCTGTGACTGGGAAGCAACCCTGCATCCCCATCCCTGTAATGGCAGAAGGCACCCTCGTCTGTGACCTAGGTACTTTTCCTAGATGAACAAGCTGAGATCAAGACTTCAAGTAATCCCTAATATTCGATTAACTCCATGGGTAAGTAGACTTTTTTTCTAAAATCCTTTCCTTGAGACTTATTTTGATGATGATAATTTCTTCACATTATTATAGCACATTTCAGACCATCTTTGACCAATGATAAAAAGGGGAATTTATATGTACACACACACTTAAAACATATGCACACAGACATATGTATTCATACATTTGCACGGTAAGATGAACTTTTCATTCATTCATTTTTTTCTCTAAATAAAAGTTGTCAAATAGATCTTCCCCAGTCGCCCTTCAAATTCTATGAAGCATAGTTTATATATATTCTCTGTCATTGTGACTGATGAGAAAAAAGATGAGGACCACGTTAATTTTACTGCTTTGTACCTTTGCCTTTTTTTTAATACCAGAACCAATTAATAACTGTTTTTAATTTCTTGAAAATTAAGTAACTGATACTCCTTTGAAAAAATAGGCACCACATGTTTAATTGAATTATTAAAACTAATGTGGCTGAAAATAAAATAAAATAAAGCAAACTAGAAGAAGCAGCAGTTTACAGTCCATGTAAAAATAAGGATAGGGAACCCCCCAAAAGTTAGATTCAATTAAAAATGCTATCACAGTTATATCTTCATACTACTAGTAAGAAAATATAAAACTCAAACTCAAAAGAGACTGTGCAACTAAAAGACCTCTTTCATAATTGAGCTCCATCGGAGTTTTAAAGTGAGAGAACTCAGCTGAGTGCTCAGCCATAAAAACTTTCTAAACCTTTGCCTTTTTCTTCTCCAAAAGCTAGAGAGGGTAAAAAGCTGCTTATATTTTATTTCTGTTTACAAAGTCATTGCAGTTCACTTAAAAGAAAACTGAAATTTTTGCCTAAGCATCTAATTGGCACATTTTTTATAAGGCTGTCCATTTGGGAGTGAAACTAGAAACTGAGCCAGAAATATCCAGAGTTCTCAGAGGAAAAGGTCCATAAGTCATGTTCCCAAGCAGCAATTACAGACTATTTCCCTCCTACTCATTTTTTTTAATGAACTTTTACTGTAAATCCTCCTTTTCAAGTGCCCATAGCTTAAGGTAAGTAAAAGTTCTTCTTTAGACTTTCTCTTGCTTTTTCCAAGCAAAAATCTCCTTTTTTTTGTGAAAAGGGTTCAAGGGTGTGAAACATTAAAATTTTATCTAAGTGTTCTAAAGTTCTTAGAAATAAAGAAAAAAACTCTTACAGAAATCAGAATGCTTTCAGAGGCATTTGCTATTTTCCCTGCCTCAAATTTAAAAAAGAAATACTATTCTTTCCTGCTTTAGAGAAAAATTGGGCTGAGAAAAAAAAAGGCTATAATTAATTTAAAACAACCTGTGAGACATAAGTTTAGTTCTCCAGTACCATCTTGCTCTTGAATATCATCTTGCTTACAGTCACTGAGGTCAACAGATTTATACAGAAAACAATGAGAAGCAAAATGTAGGTTCTCAGTTTTAAATACAGATACGTCTAGTCCTGACCACAATCTCTTGGCTAATCCTTGAAAAAATCCTACATCCTCAGCAGAGCAGGTTGCTATTGCTTCAAATACATTGATCAAAATACAAATTCACTTTGATATTAATGGAATTAATGGAATGATTCAGAATTTAAATTAATTTTCACCGGAGGAATGGCGGACACAGACAGAAAACACCGCAGAGTTTATTGGCACTCTTCTGCTTCAAGAGGAAAATGCATTTAAGGAGAAATGCATTTTTTTATATATTGATTGTTTAACTTTGTATCATAGAAAGCAGCAGTAAAAAACAGATTATTCATTCTGGTTAAGATCTAACAGAGAGCTTAAACAGTTTTGTTGATGAAAAAAGAATATTAAAAAATCAAAAGTAGTCGTGGTCAAACAAAACTCTTACTTTGACCCTATACTATTGTCATATTTGATTTTCACATTCTTTAAGAGATCTTCTCAGTTTAAAAAAAATCTAAACGTAATTATTTTTCCTTTTGGAGAAGGAAAGAGAAAATGATAATCTACAAAAAGCATATCAGGAAAAATAATTCGAATGCTAAAAAGGTAGAGGAGTTGGTAAGAAATTACCAGGATTCTCCTTTTCATATGGCATAAGACCATAACTCCTACTGAGTCAGATCTATGTCCAGCCAAATGCCAATGTAAGGATGTAAAAAAGATGAGTGATATTTCCCCAGAATGCTCTCCTGTCTTCCAGTTCTTTGAGGCTGAGCCCAAGGTGATTGTTTAAATTGAAGAGTCTGAACAGGCTTTTCTTTTTTGAATCTCTCTGCTCGCTTCTTGAGGCTACACACTTTTTATATAAGACTCTTGAGCCTAACTATCATCTGTGTCAGAATCCACATCCTTCTGTTTGTTTTGAACTCATTACTTGTTAATTAAATATGATTTTCTCTAGTTCTCTTCCTGAGAGATACACTGAATATTTTCTTTCCTTGTTCCCCACTCTGCACTGTAGATTTTGTAAACACGCATAATATTTCTTCTCACTTGCCTCTTTTCCTGACTGAAGAAGTCCTATTCTAGCCACCCTTCATAGGAGCACCATCTCATACCTCTGATCATCCTGTCTGTCCTTCTAAAAGTCATTCTGTCATGCTGCCTGTTTGCTGAGATGAGGGACCAACTGTATATGGCAGTTGGGATGCTGGTGTGCTATGGATTTATATGATACATTAATGACACTCTTGCTTTCTTGCTGCTCCTTTCTTAGTGTTCAATACTGGATTTTATTTTTTGGGACATTGCTAAGCAAACCAAACATTAGGAATACTCAGGAAAGGACTGTGCTGAGGAGAGGATGCTACAGCCTGGAGGATATTCTTTGAGCAAGTGAAGGTGATTAAAAAGAAGTGGATATCAAGAACATTCTTCAGATACACTCAAAATTTGCATGGAGACAACAGAGTGTTGCCTGTCTCCTGCTTTCTTTAAGCATCTCATTGCACTATATGTGCAAGGACGACCAGCACCTGATCCTGTTTATGTCGGGCTCTGGCCCTCCAGGTGCAGAACTATGACATTACCTGGTAGGGTCTATGCCAGCTTAAAGTAAATGAAAGGAGAGCAGTTGTCCAGGTGCAAACTGTTCTTGTAGTGTTCACAAAAAAATATGGTAGCAGAAACAGGGCAACATTTCCCTTTGCTTCCTAACCGCTAGCTTTATTTTGTCTTTCTGTCTATCTATCTCAGCTGCATTGGGAACAGTACTTTCTTCCTATAATTAATGTCTCCTATAAAGAAAACGAATGGAAAGGCTGAAATTTGGTATGACTGGTAAAAAGTCAATACAGCTATGAAAAGGTGCATTTTGCCATAAACTGCATTTGGTTACATCTGTCAAAAACTCTGAAGCAAAGTTATTAATTCAGAATTTTGTCCTCTGCATGCAAAGGAAATCTTAAGCCATTGCAGTTACTCAAATTTCACTTTATTTATCTCCCCAAAAGAAAGCAAAAAGCTCATTACCTGCTACTGTCACAGATGTTTCACTGAAAGGGAACATTAGGTTTTTCTACAACTGAAACTTCGTCCATTGATATTTGAAACCAATATATTTCCCTTTTCTTTTTCCTGCACCCCACAGGTCACTTGTATATGCTGCAGTCTGTCTAGGTGGGCCTGGAAATCATTGCTATTCTTGTGACTCTCTTCAAATTGCATGAATTTCTGGATTTTTCTGAGTTCAAGTCTTAGGAGAAATTAAATCCACAGACAGTTTAAATAAAACTACACAGGTACAAGAAGAAGAAAAAAAAATGCTTGGAAATAAACACTGATCCTTGTTTTTTTGAAGAGATTGTATTGCTCATATTCAACAAAGGGTAAATTTGGAGATTATTAAATAAGTACTTTTGAAATGACATTTTTTGTGAATATAAAAAAAAAACACTTAAACTTCCCTGTTCTAAAGAAGATCTTACCAGTCTGTTCATCCTCTAACAATAACCAACGAAAAAAAGGATATGAACATTAAACACTTGAACAATCCCTTACAAGCAATATTTGATGATGGTGAAAGTGAGGGTTGAGGAGGAGGAAAAGGGTGGGTGGAAAAATACAAGAGGAATGGAGAGAAGACAGAACTGCAGATGCAGGAGGGTGATGAGCAGAAAGACATTTTCAAGGACTAAATTCTCTGTTAGCTTACAAGGAAATGAAGCAATATCATTTAAAATTAGCAAGGTGGGTTGCTGAAATACATGGAGAAAGTAGAGACTTCAGGAACTTTCACAGGAAGCGCAAATTGTCCTCTGAGTGTCCTGCAGCCTTCCCATTCTGTCAGTGATCAGGGCTCTCCGGATGAAGAAAGAGCTGCAAATAAATATGCAGCTTCATGTGCAGCCGTTTTTCTCTCTGTTGGCTATCAAGTGACAATACTCTAAAAAGCACAGACAGTCATGACCTTGCTGGTACCTTTTCACATCTAGATCCCAGCTGAGCATTTAGCAAACCTTCAAAAAATACGAGCCCCCCCATTTGGTTTACCAGCTGAGCCCCACCCAGCAGAAAAGTAAGCCCAGGGCGTTCAACATTTTAAATTCGAATTGCTATCCATCAGTGCTTTAATGCTATTACCTTTTATAGGAGTGAAAAGCCACAGTGTCTTGAAAGAGCTTTTATGTGTTTACACTAGCTCCTGGAACGTACTCGCCATTTTTATTCATGCATTCATTTCTCTTTCTAGTCTCTCTGTTCCTTTTTGACAGAGCTTTCTCTAACAGAGTGAAAGGATAAGAAAGCTTTCAGACTATGAAAATGTGTATGGCAGAATACAACGTAATGTGAAAAAATACGTGGAGGTTACAGCAAGTTCCAATGATGACATTTACTTTTTAATATATGTATATTTTCAAATCAATCATTATTCAAAGAAGTTAGAAACAATTTCTCTAATAATGAAGAAAACCCATCCACAATCAAAGGAGTTCTTTTTCCTTTAAAAGGGAAGAAAACTTTTCTTCTAAAAGGAAGGAAATTAATGTTTTTTTTCCTTCCAGGTGTATGTCATTCTCACTAAAAATAATGTAATCAGTGAATGCATTTTCAGATAGCTACTGATGCTGAGGATGGGTGCTGTGTCCAAGGATTTGGTTGGTGCATACACAGTGTTTATTGCCTTTCTTGAGTGACCTTCAGGGCTTGAGAATGCAGACAGCCCAGAAAGATGGATCTTTGCTATCAATTTGCCTTCTGTTGGAGATGATGCCCATGAATGGCAGTTCCTTCTGCCTTGGGAATCTCTCCTGCTCTCAATGCCTTTCTGATAGATACTTAATCAGTCATCTTTGTGATAATGTCTGGGTTTCCCAATCTTTTTCTCCAAATGAGGTTGTGAGGGAAAACAGTTTTCCTGTCACAGTTGATTTCCCTCATGGGAAAGTATTCATATTCTTGTTCCAAACAGCATGGTCACATGAGGCTCACATGAGGCCAGGAGGCTCTGAGGAGCTATACCATTTAGGTGGCAAGGAAATCTGAAATCTTAACATGGTAGAATAATATAGTCCCATAGCTTAGAAAAGCCTAAAAAGATCCTGGCAGGCATAAAGTCTTTGATTCCAGATGGGAATCCAAAAATGGGGGCAGAAAACCTGATTTGTCTGAAATCATAGTGGAAATCAGGGCAGAGATAGCCTTTGAATGGAAAGTCTCCCCAGATGGGAGGACAAAATTATTGTGAAAAAATATAACTTTAAGGAAGAGGCCAGGAGACAGCTTTGTTGTCTCAGGAGTGCTCTTCAGTAGCGTCAGGTACAAGGTTGTACCTCTCTCCCCAGCAGTCATTCACTCTGCTCTCCCGCTCCACGGATGTATGGAGTAGGCATCTCTCCAATAACAGCCTCATTCATTAGATGTCTCTGAGTCATCCTCTAAAAACCAACCTGAATGTCACCGAACACGACAGAGATTTCTATGGAAAAGATCAAGTGGCTGTATAATACAGTAAACCTTTCACTGGGGCCCATTTTTCCTCACGGGTGTAATCTAGAGGATAGAAAGCAGCCAAAGAAGATTTGCCAGTGCATTTAGATGGAAAAGCTAAAATACTGAGAGAATTGTATTATGCAAACCAGAATACAAAAACTTCAAAATTTTTTGGCAGTTTTGCTCGTTACTTTCCGTTTCTACTTCAGATGTCTGCATGTCTTAGTTTTTTAGACTGAAAATTGTTGATCTTCCACATTTCATGATTTATCCTGCCTCTTCGATACCTCTTTTGGAACTTCTTCTCTCTTTCTACTCTGTTTTTGTATCATATAATGCCATTCTTACAGGAATTGTGGAGTTAACTGTACATATTGCTCTCCCCAAGCTCTAATTCTATGAAGTCATTATTACTGAACATAGCAGCAAAAACGTGTCAATTAAAGTACCTTTAAAGCAAAATATATATTTGGAACAACTGAAACAATTTGAGAATTCAAATCAAAATGTATTTACATGAAGTTTTTAGCTACAAGAAATCTGGAAAAAATGAGAAAGAATGATAAATATGTGTATTAAAAATGTGAACTTATTTGGTTTTAAGGTTTAATAACTATATGATGAATCAGTTTAAGATATTAAGGGACCAGAATAATCCAGAAGGTTCTTCTTACTTTTAAGTTACATATTCCTGCGATTTTTTTTGTTGTTTCAAAGTATATCATCTTTCAAACGGAAAAAAAAAAAAAAAACACCTTAATGGAGAAATTTTGTTCAGTTTATGGTCTTTTTTTCCACTTGGATCTTCACTTTTGGTGAGAACATAAATTTCCATTTTAGATTGCTTTGAATTGACTTTTCATTTTGTCCAGATCCACACCTTTCAAGGCCTTTCTTTTAACAGCACTGGAAAAAAAGATTTTGTGTAACATGAAGATGGCTTGGAGTTTAAAGGTACTGACTCCCACAGCAGCAGTAACAATATTGTAAAGAAGAGGAGTAGAGCATAAAATTCAACTCTGACAATATGGCTTCTACATAGCAACAAAACACACCTTGCAGCTCTTTCTTCTTGAAGCTTTTTTTTTCTACTGAAATAATGCATCTGTATTAATACATACTATAAGCTAAAACTGAAAATCAGTACAAATATATCTAAATAAATTAATTTGTTTTGCCTTTGTTTTGATGGGATGACATTTCTTATGCGAGAAATTGGGGTAGCTATAATGAGACTTTATTGTGTGTAAGAGAGAGATGAGACTCTTCCTAAATCTGATTTTTGGTGAACAATTGAGCATAATGTAGTAGTTTGTAGAGGACAGAGAGAGACAGTCAGGGTACCTTTTTGTTTGTTTGTTTGTTTTTGTTTTTAAGTGTAGACATATATTAGAGCATCAGGGCATGTCTGTAATGTGACTCCCAGTAAATTGCAGCCCAAAAAGCTTAGACCTCTAACAGAGGTCTCCTAGAGAGGTCTAAGAGTAGACATAATAATGTACCGCAATTCACACACATGCATGTAGATATTACACTGCAATATTGAAATATTTATCATATAGGTACTACAGACATATAAATAGATTTAGGTCCATATTACATAAATTATTTAAATAAATATACCATGTATTTAGGTAAAGAAAAAAGCCTACTATAAAAATTCGTCATCAAGCATTTTGCAGTAGCTGGTGAACACTGGCATATCTGAGTATCTGTAAGTGCTTCCATTGGGAGAGTTGAGCATCTACAAATATATATGTTTACAGCTAAGTGAGAATTTGCATCTTTAGTTCATTTTGAATATTCCTCTAAGTTAAAATTATACAAGTAATGAGAAAGACCAAAGAACCTTCTTCAAGTAAGGTGTGCATGTTTGCTAAAAATAAATAAATAAAATTGATTGCTCAGTATCAATTTAAAGTTGTTTTATAAGCAGAATAGGAATTCTGCAAAGAAAATTTAAAGACTATTTCAGTAAGTTTGATATATGCAAGGTGGTGGAACGTGAAGCACATTTTCTTTAGCATGCTGAAAGCACTAGTAGGAGATATTTCTCAGCCATTATATGAATTTTGAGGTATATCAAGTCATGAAGAATAGCAGAAGTGAAATTGCAGCACATTGCTGTCATTTGATAGCAGATTTTTTATTCTTTTCATAGGATAATGGGAAAAGTCAGGGGATTTTGAAGCACAATGAAAGGACCCTAAATAGTCAGTTTAGAAAAATCTAGGTAATACTAAGTTTTTTTTTTTTTAATGCCAGTTAATGATTCATCAGGAGGTCATGTCAAACCAAACTAATTTCTTTGTTTTAACAGAAAAACTGGCTTGTGGGTGACGTGATGAATCTCCACTTTAGTGAGAAGATTTGACATTTGTGTGAGATAACACTCTCCTAAGAAGAGTTAAGATTTACAGTGTAGATGAATCACCAAAATGTGAATGCATAATAGTTGCAACAGTACGCAGAGAGTGTAGATAGCACTTCATTATTGATTTGGAAATTGTGTAAGTATTTTAAATTGAAAACACTACACTAATTTAGCCCACAGTGGGAAATTAGGTGAGAGAGGATAAGAAAAGAGGAGGGGATAGGAGAATCATGCTAAAAGTCTGCCATTATGTTAAAGATTTTGACAAAGTGGAGTCTCTTTAACTGTTCTCTGTACTCTGAGAACACTAGACAAGAAAAAGCTTCAATATTAGACAAAAGCCAAGTAGAAAACTTTCCAGTCATGATGGAAACTCATAAAATCCATTGCTTAAGGAAAATTTGCAGCAGATTTTATGAACTATTTGCACATAAAATCTGCGGCCAATTTTTCTTAAGCAATGGATTTTTAGAAAAACTTTGCACAGATATGGATAAGGACCACTATTGAGATACCTGATCAAAAAAAATACAGACTAAAGCATCATATCCCATTTTCCCAGCACCACACTTCTAGCTTCACTTACTACAATTTTTATAATTTTTAACACAACACACTGTGATATGGCATAAGCACCATACTATCTGTTTCAGTTAACCAATATAAGCCCTCTGAAGTTGATAGACTTCATTTGTTTTCTGACAAATGGAGATTTGACTATAGGAACCATATTAAGACTGTAGGCCTTGGTACAAAAAATATATTTAAAAAATACATTTTCTTGATAACGATCAAAAGACCTAGAAAGCAGAACTTTCCAGCTAAGGAAAAATAAGAGAACCAGCATAGTAATTTTATTGGAAAGGCAGTTTCTGATGTTCTGGCAACACATAGTAGAGATCACATAAGGAAGCCAAAGTATTCCCTAGAAGACAATGGCAGCTCTCCCAGAGGCATAGTTTCTTTAGGCATAGTTTCTTTAGATAGGCATAGTTTCTTTCATAGTTTCTTTAGGCATAGTTTCTTAGAAATTATTTTATGGCATTTATTTATGCCTAGTTCCTAAGCACATTGGCCTGTTGTAACTCTCTTAACAGAGCTAAACATCTCTACTCTAGAAATCATTTTTAAAATAAACCCTTTCCAGATTGAAAAATGAATTTCTGAGTCTCCAGAATGCATAAAAGTATTGTTTATTTTTAACTGGATATTTTTTTTCCTTCTTACTCACATCTGTGGATTTCTTAAGATACTGGTGTGGAGTTACACAAACAATGTATTTCTATCCCTCAAAACTCTGTTTATTCTTCTCTTAAAATCTTTTAGGCTCAATACTGTTTAAAAAATCAGAGTAACTCAAATAAGCTGTCGATTAGTAATCAAAATTGAAGACTTTTCCGAAATCAACAGAAACTGAAAGCTATCTCAGTATTTAGGAACATCAATACTTAATGAGGGAAGTAATATAGGTCTAGCTAGCAAAGTGAGCATTGGACACAGAGTACTGCAAAACATTGAAACATTGCAGGACATCTGGTTCTGACAAGATTTGTAATAAACAACCAAAATAAGCAAACAATGCAAATAGGTCTTTGGAAGGAGATAAACATTGAAGTGAGATGTAGCACCATCATCTTTGGAAAAGAAATAGTTTTAACATTACCCTTGACACCAGAAGAGAGAAATCTGTGAATATATTTTAAGGTAGATTCTGAACTTACTGAGCAGAGCACAGCGATGCATGGAGAAGAAGCAGAGCCAGCTGTCTCAGGTATAAAACAGAAAAAAATAAAAGGAGATTTAGCCTTGGAGCCTGAGTTCATTTTCATTTCTGGGTTATTGACAATGTGCACATCCTGAATTTACATCCCAAAGTATCTATTTCAGTGGGTCAGGATGGGTGACCTATAAATTCAGCAGTCTTTTCAGCTGAAGTACTAAGTTTGGCTCAAGAAATTCAGAAACAAACAAATAAATAAATAAATAGAAGTAGAGGGAAAAGGAGTTCAAGTCAGCTGAAAACATATTTTAGGCACAAAAACAGCTAATAAATGACATTAGCAGAGGAGGGATTTTTTGGGTATGTTAAAAAAAAGTATCTGTAAGGTAGAATAAAACACACCAGGAAATCAAAGTGACTCATCGTTTAGAAGGACAGAGAAGGGCAAGAGTTGTTCTATAAATATATAAATAAAGGGTGATAAATCCAAGTACTGAGCTTCTTATTTTCAGGAGAGATTGTAACTACCAAAAGGCTAGAAAGAGATGAGAATATTTATGGCTTTACTTGCTTCGCTTCTCCCTACATCTGTAAATATATTCCTACTCTGTGGTAACAATGTACTTATTACAGTAACAGGGAAGGAAGATGGTAAGGGAAAGATCAGAAAAGAAATCTAAACTGAGAGTACAGAGAATTGGGTCTAAAATTTGCTTCTCATGTTAGGTATCAATCATATGTGTATTACCTGAAAAAAGCTTCTGTTTAAGGATGAAGGCAGCTGGGGAAGCACTGTTCAGCACAGTTTATTACAGCTAAGTGGAAGCTCTTGGCAGAGCGCCACTGAAATGGAGCTGCTGCACACCTCAATCTTACAGACTGGACACCGGAATGAGTGTCAGCATGAAACCATCATGCATAATGGGACAGAGCGTGGATGGACACCAGGAGAGAGCAGGGGAAGACGAAGATCTCCTCCTCCTCGTGCTTGTGTCACTCGTTGCAGACAGCAGCTGCTGTACCTAGGAAGCAGATGAGCCTCATGGAGATGGTTCATATGCAGGCACAGAGGGCAGAAAGTGAGCACAGTTTCACACCTGCTTTGCCAGCTCCCCACTGGCATGAATGTGACACAACGATTTTGACGTAGTATCTTCCTGTACTTCCGAAAGTCATGGGATAGCAGAGTCCACTCATGCAGCTTTCCAGCCTAGCCCCTTCTGATCCTGACTTCCAATGCAATGCCTCTCACTATCTGCAAACTGAACTGTGGCTTCTTCCCAGGTAAAGAATGCAGGTCCATCCAGTAAGGTAAGCATTGCAGACTGAATTTTATCCGTCTGTGACAAGAAGGTTGGGAGACATCTCCTAAAAAAAGCTAATGGGGAAATTCAGGCCAAGGATAATTCAGCACTGATTAGAATAAAACAGGAGTGTGAAGAGGGAGGAAGAAAAGGAGACCTGGATATCAGTCACACAGCTGGACTAGGGAGCTTTGTGAGAATCAACTGCCTGTTATTTCAGTGCCACATTGTCACTGAGGAGTTTTCAGCATAAAGCAGAGAGCAAGGGATTTTGCTCTCCTACAGCAACTGTAGATATTATCGCACTGTATGAGCACAACATGTACTGTTTTTGCTGTATACAAGTCACAACATGGCCTATCAGAATTGATGCATATGATCCGAACGTAGTGACAGTCATGGCAATTTTGCTTAAAAGCCAAAAGCACTCCTCTTGTCTAAGTGAACTGATATAACAAAGCATACATGCCATACTTTCTAAGCCTAGCTTGATTTTTAAGCTGATCTGTTGTTTAACTTTTCCAGATCACCATGGTCATTGCATGCTTTTCTCCGAGTTGAGATTTAATATCTGAGGTTCCCATCCTTTTTCAGGCAGTGAAAAAGGTTTAATTGCTTGTAAAAATAGCCTTGCAGTGCTGGTGAGATCTTCTGCAGTCCTGCAAGACATCAGGTCAGTGCCTACAATGTGATAGCTGAATCAACCTTAGGACCAAGAGAAAATATTTATGTACCTACTGAAGTTACGTAGGTGACAAAGCCGAGACACCAGGATACCTGTGAGGGGCAAAATAGAATATTATAAAGACTCCATGTCAACAACTAGAGAAAAGAGAAAAAAATTAAGAGAGGACACCACAACATCCCAACTGTGCAGTCATTTACAAAGAGGTTGATACAAGAACCCCTACTCAACTAACGTAGGCATATAGCTAGGCCCTCTCTCATGGCAGAGTAGATCTGCAGGAGTAGAGATTTTTACAATAGTTTTAGAGAGAGAAGTAACAAAAAGGCATCAGATACAGGCAGAAAAACAAAGTCAGCACAGCTTTTGCTGGATTTGAGAACTAATGAATTTTGTTCCCTAAATAAGCATTGAAATAATGAAAAATGTTATTACTGTGCAACTGGAAAATGATAAATTTACAGAATCACAGAATCAAAGAATGGTTGAGGTTGGAAGGGAAGGGATCATCCAGTCCAACCCTGCTGCTCAAGCAGGGACATGTAGAGCATGTGCCACAGGGTCGTATCCAGGCGGGTTTTGAAGATTTCTAGAGAAGGAGACTCCACAAACTCTAGGCAGCCTGTTCCCATGCTCCATTACCCTAAGAGTAAAGAAGTTCCTCCTCATATAGAGATGGAACTTCCTGTGTTTCAATTTGTACCCATTACCCCTTGTCTTATTGCTGGCTACCACCGAGAAGAGCTTGGCTCTATCCTCTTTACATCTGCCCCTCAGGTATTTGCACATATTGACGGGATCCCCTTTCAATCTTCTCCGGGTTAAACAGGCCCAGCTTGTTTACTCATTACTCATAAGATAGACACTGCACTCCTTTAATCACCTTTGTCACTCTACACTGGGCCCTCCCTAGAATTTCCCTGTCCCTCTTGTCCTGGGGAGCCCAGAACTGCGCACAATACTCCAGGGGCGGCCTCACTAGAGCTGAGGAGAAGGGCAGGATCCCCTCCCTCCACCTGCTGGCAACGCTCCTCCTCATGCAGGCCAGGATCCCATTGGCCTTCCTGGTCACAAGGGCACACTGCTGACTCATGGTTAACTTGTTGTCAACCAGGGCTCCCAGATCCCTCTCCATGGAGCTGCTTTCCTGCAGGTGAACCCCTAACCTGTACTGGTGCCTGGGGTTATTCCTCTCCAGGTGAAATTTAATAGCTGTATTTAAGAATGTGGAGGATTTCAGACAACCACAACCCCATTAACCTGACCTCAGTGTTACGCAGGGCTCTAAATCAAACTGTAAAGCAAAGAATAAAAGGAGTGGAAGGGAAAGGGGGAGTGGAATAAACCGCAGCAGACTAAATGAGATTAATCTGATATCTTTCTGAGAAAAGGTAATTAGAAAACTAGACTAAGGAGACACAATATGACAAGTTTATGTGAGCTTCAGTAAAAGATTTGAAGTAGACTTCACTGGAAAAGACAAGAACTAGTTAAATCATAGAGTGAGTAAGGAAATGGCTGAAGCAAAACAGGAGGAAGAGGTGAACAAACTTCATGATGTCACAAATTCTGAGGCATTGCCAATATTTGAGGAAGATCAGAATATTTTATGATAGTAAATGAATGATTGTGAGGCTTGGAAAGATAGAAACATCTTAACAAAACAAACTACAAACCAATAATATGCAGAAGTGCAAATATGCCTTAGCAAAAAGATAACTGCTCCAAGCTGATTCATCAGCTAAGAGCTAAAAATGATAAAAATGCCTGGGTGAACCAGTGAATTCTTAGGAGAGCTATGATCTACCTGCATTGTAACAGTGAAAAGGAAAACCCAAGGCTGTATCATTCATAATATTTGCAGAGGAGGTAAAGATACATACCAGTGCACAAAGCATAGAGGAAATTCCATCTGGAGAAGAATTTATACTTCCAATCATTCATACTCAAAAAAAAAAAAAAAAAGACAAAATCAAACTGGAACATATGCAGAAAAAGAATAAGCCTATCTTACCAAAGAATAGAAAAGCAGCTTATCTTGTTTAGCCTAGCAAAATGAGAACTGGAAGGGAAAATGAGGACTGGAAGGGAATATATTTCTATGAAGTGGGGTAAACACCACAAAAGTAATAAGTATCCTTATAGTAACAGAGAAACTGGCAGGAAAATAAATAGACAAATGTTAGATATTTTAAGCCACAAACAGGGAGTAGTTATATCATAAAATGCATACAAAGCTGTCTTATGGGAAGTGAAAGAGTGAGATAATGAAATTTCCCGAAGACACAAATTTTGAGGTGAACAATAAAATGGAATTCTAGAATGGCCTTCTAAAATTAGGTTACAGGAATAAAAATAAAATTAAATTAAAAACCCTGGTACATTTCAGAGAATACTCCTTGAGTTCATGAAAGGAAGATTGATACAACTGACCGTGCTGCCAGGGGACTGGACCTGGTGACCCCTGTATTCCTACAGTCCCATATTGCCATTTTAGAAATATTTCACTTGATGTTAAAGTCTTCAAAAAAGCAATGAATTATATTGGATTTCTAGAAACACCTGACCACCCCAGCTGCTTCTCTTCAGAGGAAAGCAACTAAACCCACAGAAGCCCACAGACATATAACTATGCAAATTTAGAAATGAGTTCATCATGAGAAAATATATCTGTCTATCCTGTCTTTTTGGCAGTTATGAAATAGCATCAAGGGCAAAAAGAAAGTCTTTGTTCCCTTCCTTTTTTAACTTGTAGGCCATAAGGAATTAGATATTAACTTCCTTGTTAAGTGTGCAACATGACACTGTGATTTATACCCTTTAAAGGGATGCTACAATTAAATACCTTTCCACCAGTCCTAATGAAAGCCATTAGGTGTTTTTAACATGCGATTAATGTATGTTTCAAATTACTAGTTCTCCTTATTAATGCTCTGCTGTTATGCTTATCTGATGTTTCTTTATATGAAACAATGAAACAAAATAAATGAACCCTTGTGCAGCAGGAGCTGTCAAATTAGAAACGGTTACAAAGTAATAATTAGGGAAAATGGATCACAGTGTTCAGGCTTCAGCAATGATTGTCCCTCTGTGGGCCATTAACAAAATCTAGTCATTGGATCTGCATGCAATTTTAATGAAGCTGCAAGTAAACAAACTGCAATATGATGTGGGCAGGAGCTGCTTCACTTTATGAGACTGACTTGCATATTATACTTTGTGTTTTCTTCTTCCTCTTTTCCTACCCTATTCTCCTCATGCTGCTGATTCTGGTCAGGGCGAATTAATTTCAAACTTATTCCCACGCTGTGGCATTTTTCTTTATTTTTTATTTTTTTAAAAAGTACCATCTCCTGATCCCTATAGCATAGAACAGCTGCAATTATTTTGGTGGGCAAGACTGCCCTTATTTATTTATTTATTTCCTTGTGAGAAAGATGGACTCAGAAGGACAAACCCCTTTGCCCCGTCACCGCGAGACCCAGAGATGGAGGGAGTCTCATCTATCTTTCTTCTCTCTCTCTCTCTCTTTTTTTTTTTTTTTTAGGCATTTTTCGGCTAGCCGGCTCTTCCAGGC
>NW_010586875.1:140467-171835 GCF_000705375.1 Tinamus guttatus | reverse complement strand
TTTTCAGTTTTCAGTTAAACTTTTCACTAAATGAATTGTTTACCAAATTGTTTAGTGATATACATATTTTCCCTTTATTTCCTTTTTATTTATTGAACAAATGTTTGTTGTAGAAGTTTTAAGAGTAGAACAATCTATTCATCTGCCTTAAAAAAAAAAACTAATCTTCTTTAAAACAAATATAATTTTCCCTCCTTTTATCTCCTATGTTATCCTTTGAGCATCTATTTAAATAACTTTATGACTTCACACTGTTTCGAATTTATAATCTGACTGTGTTTGGGTTTTATCAAATCCTTACGATGGGTATACCAAATGCTGCTGAATGGATTTTAAGCAGGTGCCTAAGTCTTCAATGTCTTAACTTCATGTTGAAGAATCCTCCTGGTAAAGTCCCTGAGCAGAAGATATTAGTGAGAGACTGTGCTAATGGAGGTCCCAAGAAACTCCCCATCATTTGCATTATGGTAACTGAGTATAAAGGATATCAGCACCACTCAGTTTTGAAGTAATATCTGTTTGCCCATCTCAGTACTCTCAATGAATAATTTTGTGGCTGGAGCAGGCTCACAGCAGATTGATGATTGATTATTGTGGTCATAATTCACCTCACCTACCTTTACATGTCTGCAGAAGGGATGTCCTCATTCGAACTATCTATCCCAGCTGTACGCTTTTTGCAATACAAAAAGGAAAAAGTGTCTCTAGGCCAAGATTCCTTTTACTTGTTTCCAAACCCTATTTTAGGATGAGATGATTCATGGTCTGGAATAATCTATTTGTTTCCATTAACTATAAAGAAATCTTGGAAATCTAACATAATTGCAGATGCCTACACTGAAGACATCTGCGTTTGGTCTGATGAAACTCACTTGCTGACCGCCAAAGACCAATTAATGAATAAACCATGGTACTAGCATCCTAAAGCTCTGGAAGACTCAGACTGAAGAGATGAACTCACTCTATGTATTTCAGAATAACAGAGTGCAATTAATATAAAAGATATACATTTACCCTCTTTCTTTACTGAAATTATATAATCAGAGGAAAGAAAAAAAAAAGACAACCTATGAAAAAAAGAAGCAATAAAACATACATGATTTGAAAATGTTACTTTTTCTAGAAGTTCTAAATAACAGCAGTTTCCATGTGTTTTCTGAAGACACCACAAACTTAAGGTCCGAGCCACAATTTCCAGTTATATCTGTCACTGAATAATTATCAACTATTATTTATGGTTTACCTACAACTGTACTGACAAGACCCAGTGACAGATTTGGATTCCGCTGAATCAAGTTCTGGAAAAAATTGCAACACTGAGAAAACCTCACAAACAATCCCTGGTCTAAAATATTTGGAATATAAATATTAAATAGAGGCAGTATTTCACAGATGTAGGAGGACAAGAAAATAGCAAGATGACCATGATACAAGTAAGAAATATATACTGTAATGTATGTCACTGTAATGTAGATGTGTGAAACTCTTTATGTAAGAAACAGGAAAAAAATGTTTTCAAATTTCAAGGCTGTGGATATCGTGCATGATGAAAATAAATGCAGAAAATGTGTACCTTTATCTGGCCTTTTTCACATGGCTCACTGCAGACTGATCTGATGATATTATTTTTCTCTGACCATACTTCATCATCATCCATTTTCAGCTCACCATTGTCCCAGCTGCCAACATTGATATAGTCAAAATAGTCCTTCCCCATTTTCTTGAAATTCATGATTTCATACCTTTGGAAACACAAAGTGGAGATATAGATCATTTTAGGAAAATATCACTAAATATTTTGAATTGAGGGAACATTATACAGTCAAAAGTAAGCTGATTAAAATAAACAAGGAGAAATTCCATTTGTTATGCTGGTCCTTGAGTCTCTCCTGATAATTCCTGCGATTTTGCCATCTTCCTTTTTCTTTGTATTTTAATTGAAAGTGCTGTGCAAACTTTGGGGTTAATTAAATGATTATTTGTAAACTACTGTGCTTTTATTTAAGGAAAGCAGTGAAGTGGCCCAGACAAGATTTATTCTGCCTAACTTTAGGCATTTAAGCAATGAACCTGAGTTGTTCTAGACTCCCTCTACAGGTAATGCAGAAAAAGGTATATGCACAGAGGTAATTCCCATTGTCAAGTGCTTCTTGCTGTCTGCAGGTGGTTATTACTCTCTTTAAAAAGGGAACCTGAAGGCATCTGAGGTCCTAAAACAAGGTAGAACAGATCTAAGTCTGAGGGAACAAAAATACTTCATGTGCTGGAAGACTTCATGATATAATTTGGTTTGGCATCCACATAGCAGTCTGGCACACACTCACTGTTTGCTGCATGGGAAGCATCCAAACAGGATTCGGGGTAGCAGGATGTCCTCTAGTACTAGTCAGTCAGTCACAGGACATCTTAAATCCCACCTGTCTGCATCTTGCTGGAATCTCAGAGGGGTTTTCTTACTAAGAACAAAAGCCTAAACCTTGAGCTGGATTCTAGGTTTTCTTTGAATAATGAAGCAGAAAATCCCTCTATATATTTTATTATTTCATTTCATTTCCTTTCCTTTCATTTGTTTTGTTTTATTTTGTTTTGTTTTGTTTTAACTGCAACAAATGCTATCTCCACCCCTTTCCCCATCTTGCATTTTTCTGTGATACCTCATGGAGAAGAACACACTTAATTCCTCATAGAGTACAGTATGGAAGGGACAGGAAGAAGATATAGATGCCTCACTGCTGTGCTACTAAGGGGTCTAACTCACTAAGCCTCCTATGAGTTATGCCGTCTTTCCTGTCCTAAAAGTCACTTCCTTTAGCAATTATTTGTAAAAGATGCTTGATAAAATTGTGCAGGTCTGGAAATGATAGTGTCATCATTTTCCTTACCTCTTCTTTAGCATCTCTTGAAGCAAATTGATTAAGCAACATTTCACATAAGGTTCACAGATGAAAAATAAACAAACATATAGACCAAAAAGTAGAACACAGCCATACGTTTAAACACCTGCCTGATCTGCAAATGAGAAGCCAACTTTTTTCCTGGCAGCAGGCACCAAATGAGTCCCCAGGTCAAAGCTTGGAGACAGAGTTGGATAAAGATTTATATTATCAGAGTAATGCGTGAAGTTCAATAAACATTTAACTTAAAGAACAAGCACTATAAATCAAACAGTGTCTTTTTTTACTCTGTTTACTGCTCTGTTTGAGGAAATTCTTCAGGAACTGGCAAGGAGCAGGCACACTAATGTTAATATATTTCCCAGGTTGTCATGAAAAGATTAACAATAAAATTCTTCTATGACAAGTATCACAAGTAGAGCTTGACTGGATGGGTGGTATGGCATGGTCTTGAGTTTTCCAGAGATAAGAAATAAGCAATGGAACAGCTAGGAAGAAGCTTTGTGTTTTGGAAAAATTTCCATTCTGTATAAAGTAGGAAATGTCTACACCTTTGAGACTCTTGTGCACCTGAAAGTTTGAGATATAAGTGCCAGACTGGCACAAACGAGTTTAATTCCAGATAACATATACACACAAACAAACTAGTCAGTTTTAGACATTATCAAATAACTCTCTTTTTTTCCTTTGTGGTTCACAGTCTGTTCAGGGTTAAACGTACTAACTAAAAAATGAGCCTAGAAACCCCCGTGGAGCCTTTATTTGCCTTGTTTTCTAACATTTTAACACTCCTGGAAGTGTCTCTCTGTTAAATCTTTCAGTTCAGAGTTTTATGGGCAGATGAACAAAATTGCTGCCAATGTTTAACAGGCTGCTAGAACGAAAACTATTATCTCTCCAGTAGCTGCAATCTAGTTCCATGAGTACATCCCATGGGGAATACTGGAAAGAAAAATAACAAATTAAATATATCTATTGCTTCAATATATTGTGTCTCTCACAAGCCCTCTTCAGGCAGCCGGATTAGAGGACTGTCAGTAAAAGCTAGGCTTGATAAATCCATTGACCATTGCTGCATTGGAGGTTCATGAGTCACTGGTTCCCTGAGGCTACTTTGAGATACCACAGGGACAGTTTTCTGCCTTAGGACAAGAGACACCAGATGGTGCAAAAACACATTTCCAGCAGGGCCCTAATCGCAGTGAAGAAACACTTGTTGCCAACTCATTTTTAAAGTAGAAGTGCTATGAAGTTGTTGAGAACTTGTATTTTATCAGTAGCACATAACCAAAATATTAATATCTTTATTTTCATATGTTTTCTGGACTTCTCAATTTCTTCCTTAGATGATCTGTAATAATTACACATTATCTTGCCCGCCCCAAAACAATCAATCAAACAAATAAACAAACCAAAACAAAACAAGGCCCACGGACATTCCTTCCTTCCCTATTTATTTGCTTTTTCCGTGTCTCTTGTCCTACCCAAAGGAGCCCCTCCACTAGACTAGGTCTGCTTAAAGCTAAGCATACACAGAAAGGACTTTGGCATAGAGACAGAATTTGAAGTGTCTTGTGGCATTGACAATCAGTTGTATTATTGTATATAAAATCAAAACCTTTTATCACACATGGAAATCTTGAGATATCAAGGTCAGAAAAAGCCTGGATTTTTCTTTTTCTTTTTCTTTTTCTTTTTCTTTTTCTTTTTCTTTTTCTTTTTCTTTTTCTTTTTCTTTTTCTTTTTCTTTTTCTTTTTCTTTTTCTTTTTCTTTTTCTTTTTCTTTTTCTTTTTCTTTTTCTTTTTCTTTTTCTTTTTCTTTTTCTTTTTCTTTTTCTTTTTCTTTTTCTTTTTCTTTTTCTTTTTCTTTTTCTTTTTCTTTTTCTTTTTCTTTTTCTTTTTCTTTTTCTTTTTCTTTTTCTTTTTCTTTTTCTTTTTCTTTTTCTTTTTCTTTTTCTTTTTTCTTTCTCTTTTTCTTTTTTCTTTTTCTCTTTCTCTTTCTCTTTCTCTTTCTCTTTCTCTTTCTCTTTCTCTTTCTCTTTCTCTTTCTCTTTCTCTTTCTCTTTCTCTTTCTCTTTCTCTTTCTCTTTCTCTTTCTCTTTCTCTTTCTCTTTCTCTTTCTCTTTCTCTTTCTCTTTCTCTTTCTCTTTCTTTCTTTTGCTGCTTCTTTTTCTTCTTTTTCCTTTCTTTTTCTTCTTTTTCCTCTTCTTTTTCTTCTTCTTCATCTTTTCTTTTGGTTCTTTTTCTTCTTTCTTTCTTCATTTTTTTATTTTTCCTTCTTAACATCACCAATATCACATTATAGCTGTGGGGATTTCAATTTCCATTTTCAAAGCTGTTACTGTTCCCAAAAGTGAACAGGGAAGACGGGTTATTCTAGTGTGACTGCACCATTTCCCAGCTTCTGCAAATGGCATTTGACAGCACTCAGAGGACTAGAAAGTACTCAAAACTTGGGAATCAGGCATGGAGCTCCCTGAAAAACCTTCTTTGTGATTTTTGAAGAGATTTTTGACTAAAATGAATTTGATGATTGTCTATCATTGTGAAATATAAGACAACAGACCAACGTCTCAAAAGTAACCAAGTTTTGTGAGAATTTTGTCCCCATGCACAGTGAATTACTTTGAGCGCACAGAGCACTACTGCATCTCCCATGAGACTGGGCTGTTTGAAAGTCATATCACCCGGTGGTGCATAATCAGTGGAGAGTCCATTTGCTCTTCACTGAAATGCTGAATGCTCTACTGTAACTGAGCAAGTGACAGTATGTGATATAATTCCTTCATTATCCTCTTAAAATTAAATAAAAGCAACACAACACCCACCCCAAAACCAGTTAAATTCTTTGCAACAAATGAAATGAAACCATTATTGTTAAGCATGTGAGACTTGAGAAAGATGTAAAATTAACAGTCTGTTTGCAACATGTAAGTGTTCTCATTGGTTTATTATCATTCCACATAACCATTTGTTTACTATGCACAAATTGGTGAAACAGAGAGAGGAATAATGTAGGACAAAGTCCACTGCATTTAACCATCTTCAAACCAAATAGAAATCTTTTGTCAGAAGTTGGGGTTTAAGCCTTTGAAAAATATTGTTCAGAAAAATCTAGATTGAGCTTTTTTTCTTTTTTTCAAAGAATTCAGTTTTTTTTAAAAAATACAGACATTTAAGAGAAGACAATCTTGCTCAACAAACCAGTTCTGAAAACATAAATTAACTTCAAATAAAGTCTCAGTGTGCTTCCTTGAAGTCGGAGTCCTGAAGATTTCTAAAATGTGGGTCTCCAGAAAACTAGTTCATCCAGACTGCTTTACAGGTGAGTGCCCTGTTATCTTTTGGGGATAATGCTGACATTACAGGGTTTTATATAAAATAAATAAATTATAAAAAAAAAGAAATCAGTTTTCAAATATCAGAATGTTCCAGTCAAGGGAATTACCTTCTCCTGCCCAGCTCTATTCTGAAGTTAATATTTTTATTTAACTTCATATTAGGAGGAGAAGCCAAACTTAAATAATGAGTGCATTTGACACTTTTCCCTCTCACCGTCTGTTTACACAATTTCATCAGGAAGTTATTTAAAATGTTCCGAATAATGTGGACAGAAAGAGCCACCTCAGTCAAACTGGTGCAAATGCAGTGAATGAGACAGGGATCCACCCACTGAACTGTGAGAACCCATAAGTATACTTTGGGTGCTATCACACTTGCTGTTCATTTGCTAACAGCTCAGTAAGCAGAAACCTAGAAAAAAGACTTATTATTCCTTTTAATACATATTTTTGTAGGGACAAAGCATATATGCATATTCCATATGAAAAAAGAACTTCCACTATGTTTTATATGTGCATATTATACATACATATATGTGAGTTATCAGCAAAGCATATTCGTTTCATTAAAATTTGGCTCATAGCAACACAATTTGAATCAATAGCTTAGTCTGTAATGTATGTGCAAAAGGCTTTAACTGGAAGGTAATAAAGTAGATTTATAATATAATTAAGATGGAAAAAGAAATCCCATAAAAATCAATGTATGTTTTCAGTATTGTTCTAGCTTTCCCTTAATAAATGAAGTAAGTCCAGGCAATTATTCATATAAAAACTGTTTACCACTCACTCAAACACATGTGCTTAAAGACCTAAAAAGAGAGAACAATCTTATGGTCATCAAGGTCTATGAGTATAAAGTCATATAAATAGAAATTAAGTCATATATCACAGCCCGTGAAAATAAGGTCATATATATACAACAGTCATATACGTATATGGTCATAGATCTGACTGTATATAGCCATTGCATATTTGACTAAGTAAAAATATGTTTATAGACAGTCATACGTATCTATAAACACAAAGATTGTTTTCCAGTGAGACGTAATACCTTTAAAAAGTACAGTTTAAAAAGTAAATCTGTGCAGGCAGATCGTAGGCCTCACTGCTCATGTCTTTTTTTTTCCAACCATAGTTATAAACATCATGCAAAAATACACATCAAAATAGTTAATATTGGACAATCAAACAAGCAAGCCAGGAAATGCTGCAATAAAATTATGAGATCTTAGTTCTGACGTTAATTGTGGGTATCTGTTAAGTAGAATTAACATTTTGGTTAATAAATATTGGAACAACATTAACTTTACCTTCCTGGTGAGTCGCCATTCTCATCGAACAAGATCATGTCCCCAGAGACCCCGGTAAAATTTGTCTTCATGAGGGACTCCAGGAGCTTGCGGCCGTCGATGGGCTTCATGGCGTCGCAGAGGCCCACGTAGCCCGGGCACAGCGAGGTCTGCATGTTGTGCAGCCCGTACGCCATGGAGTAGATGGCGTTAATCACAAAGCCCATTTTGGAGTCCTGCACGTGCTGCGTCCTCAGGGTCATCTGGCCTGTGGAGAACAAGACAGATTGGTGGGTTCGTCACCAGCTCTTCAGACAGCTGGTGGCTTGGTTCTGAATGGTGGAAAATGTCTTCTTAGGAGCTTCAAGAAGGTCATAATGTGACACTTGCATTAGCACCCACACGTTTTTTTAAGAAAGAAATGAAAGAATAAGTACTTTTAAAATGCAGTCCTATCGAGCTTTCTCTGTGCCACTCCACACCTCATTTACACTGTTTTCCAGCTACTTCTTGTCCTTTTTATTCTTTTTAATCTATCACTACTACTATAAAGCAGCATCTCAAGGATGCCAGGAACTCATCATAGCTTGCAGAGGTCTCCTAAATCTCAGAATTTTCTTCTGCTGAATACTGAAGGTGTAAATCTTAGTGATGGTGCATCCAATAGCAATCTTGCAGATCATATTTTCATTTGAGAGATATGAGAAACCAATCCTGTGTGAATACTCTGACTAAGGCACAGCTTCTTTGCTGTACTGAAAGTTTCTTGTGCTAATAACTCTTTAACTTCTAAGTCCCTTGTACCTCTCCATTTGCAGAATGGGGCTAACGGTGAGATTCAGGGGAATACATTCAAATGTACACAAAGAGCTTGATGATGTGGCGAATATCAGCCATGTCTTCTCCAGTGCCTTGTGTTTGTCCAAGCCAGAACAGGTTAACTTTACTTTGGCTTTTCAAATATTATTTCTGCCTTCCTGTTTTTAATTCAAGCACCTGTGAAATGCACAGTAAAAATTCCTTCAACAGCACCCTGAAGGGCTCTTTTATAAGCCAAGGTTATTAATGACATGGATTCACTCCATTGGCAGCACTGGTCCCACTCAGGAAAAGGAGGCTGGAGGTTTTCTGCCTCATCTGCCAGCTGCAGTTGCTTCTCATAATAACCTGTGTACTGATAATATATTTCTTTTTTTCTTTTTTTTTTTTCTTAAAAGAAAGAGACTAACACACAACTCTGAGCCTGGCCCTGATGCCATTCACTGCTCTACATCCCGAAATTAAGCACCTTGTCTGATTTCTATGCACCTTCAGTGGAGATGAATAAGACTGTCCAGGACGAATGATTCTGTTGAAACTAGGTACATCTATAAGCTGCCCTTTTTGGAGAATGAGGGATAACATCACTAGGCAGAACTAGTCACTTGAAACATCCAGGAGTGCCAAAAAAGCCTGGAGGGTAGCAGAGATGCGCAGCCCTTATTAGCATTGAAAATGACTGTATAGAATTAAGTAAGTGAGGAGTGAAAAAAAAAAAAATCTCCTTTCGTTTGGTGCTAGAACTGGCACTTCCAGTTCCAGTCCATCTCAGGTGCAGTGATTAATACTTTCAATATTCAAGTAATATGAGCTGCAAGGATCTATAATAGAATAAAAACTCAGAAAGAACACAATGTTCCTCATCTGTTCCATTCTAGCAAGGTATGGCTTTTTTCCTAATTAAAAATAATAGGCATAAAAACTGCAACAATGGAGTACATGTAAAACTAATATTAATTGAAATTAAGTGGAAAATTGAACAAGCATATTATGTTGCAACACACAAAACTTTAACCAATTATTCGTCCTCAAAATTAACTGCTCACAAACAGTGCAGCTAATTATAGTAGCCATTAGAATGAATCAGATTTGCATCAGCAATAGTATTTATTATGAAAAAATATTTCAGCTGTTTTATTTCATATGATTGTTTAAAAATTTAATAACTTAATTCTTACAGGAACACTCTCCCTTGTGCTTCAGATTTAGAGAATTATTATTCTGACTTCCTTTAAGCATTCAGTCTTATTCAGTGCACCTGATAATTTGTAATGAGGCTTTTCGCTCTTCACGGAAGCTGCTAGCAATTGTCAATGGAGTTGTAAGGGAATTAGCCCTTGCAAGAATTTTAATGTAATTTCTGTAGCTGAAGAAAATATTACCCTTCAATACTAACTGGCTCACGTTATTCAACAGGCACAAATCGAACCTGCCAAATCAGACTGTTACTGAACAGTACATAAAGACTCTGTAATTAAAGGATTTTTTTTTTGCTCTTTAATGTACAACAGTGGTATCTTTAAAAATCTAGTGTTTAAAAATAAATCATTTAATCATTTGGTCTATCTGAAAGCAGTTTTCAACCCCGATTTTTCAATGTTCTGAAGTATATAAATAATTATATGGACCTCAGGAGTCTTATCAGTGGACCTAAGTAATGACTTTTATATGGACCTCAGGAGTCTTATCAGTAATGACTGAATTCACAAATTAGGAGGTAACCTATGATTCAGAAAAAAATGCCAAAATATTTTAAATTGCTCTCTACAGTAAGTATGCATTTGGCAGCCTTCAACATCCAGTTCACTTAAACAAGAATTAGCTCCTCTTGTCTTCTCTGGTATCCAAATTTGTATGCTTCAATTCATTCCCAAGTGCTATCTGCAGTCAAGACACCTTCCTGTTTCATATGGTTGTCATGAGATTGACCAGTAGCAGTTATGACTTTAGTCATCCTGAAGTCAATCACATTTGATAAAACTGACTTTGTAGTTTAACTTTTAATCAAGAATAATGTAAAGTTCTAAGAGAAGTTGGGGAGTTCCTACAGAGTTACTAGGCAGAAGATAAAAAAATACACACTGCAACCTATGTGCTTGTTTAACATATGCATAGTAGAATCATATTTTAGGTTAAATTCGAGAAGAATTTCCATAAGAGATCTCTTTTTCTCCTCTTTGCACTTTCCCATAGCAGAAGAATTTACAAAGGAGGAACTAAAGATATTTTGTTTTTCCTGAGGGTTAGAAAGAGCCAGTGTGATGCCAATTTGTCAGTCAATGGAGACAGATGTATGCAGGCAGCAATGTGTGTTGACCAGGCCCAATGTTACATTTTGTAGGTCTCCAGTGGATTTTTATTGCAGTTTTGACAGACTTAAGTATCTATGCTGTGCTAGGCTTGAGGGATTTCTTTCTGGTGCAGAGCTTATTTGTTGTTTGGGATAATGCCAAACTATTTAGGGATCTGCACTGAATCTGGTGGTTATGCCCAAATGATTACAGAAAGTAATCTGTATTGTGATACCTCAGAACAATAAATATTACAGATCTGCCATGCTAAATAATGCAGGAATAAATAATTCTGCCTCCGACAGTTAGGATGTAGAAGACAATGGAGGAAAGCAGGGTGAATCAAATCACACACAGCCAGAATGGGGAAAGGATTGCAATATTCAACACCAGGAGAGATCAAATATTGCAGAATTCCCTGCCTTCAGAGTAAGATATGAACGCAAACCTTGAGGAGAAATGAGGTAATCTGCATAGTCAGAACATCTGAATATATCTTTGACTTCTCTTGTGTTTATTCCTCAGTCTTTCACACCCATGCAATTTTGGTAAGTAAATAAGGGCTTATCCTACCGTTCTCTTGTCAGATCATGAGGCAGTTTTGGGTCTGAAGCTGCGTAGGCATTTCAGTCTGCAAAGCATTACACAGGCAAAGCCTGTGCCTTCTTAGGTAAATTAAATAACCCATCAGAGCTTCAGGTTCCCATCTAATAATATTTTTATCCTAACTGGCATTTCTCATCAGTGTACCATGCAAGGAGCATTCTATCAACTCGATGATATTGGATTAGTTCCAAAATGAAGATAAAATTATTCTGTATTTCACAGAAAAAATAACTGTATCATTTATTCTAGTTACTCTATGATAGATATGATATAGTTATAATAGTTACTCTATCATTTTAGATATCTATAATATAACAAGAGGAAAAAGCCTCAGGTTATGCCAGGGAAGGTTCAGGTTGGATATTAGGAAACCTTTTCACGTAGTGGTGAAGCGTTGGAACATGCTGCCCAGGGAAATGGTGGAATCACCACCCTGGCAGTGTTCAAGAAACATGTAGATGAGGTGCTTAGGGACATGGTTTAACAGGTGTGGTGTTGAGAGTCTTACAGTTGGACTTGATGATCTCAAAGGTCTTTTCCAACCATAATTATTCTATGATTCTATGTAGTGGAAAATATGTAACTTCCCACTACTGGAAGAGATGCTTAAAAACCTACACTGCTTTGTTACTCAGCCCCTTAAAGAAGGGCTTGGGGCAATCCAAAGGGGTCTTCAGGTGTTGCCCTCCAGCTGAGACAACCTGCTAGCTCTGGCTGGGCAGATGGACAAGGTTGTCCCCAAAGCAGCCTTGGCCCCTTGCAAACACTCCCCAGTGTTTGCAAGGGATAACACTCCTTACCCAAATTTGTTTTTTTCTGTTGTCACTTCCCCAAAATCCAGCATGTAGACAATAGGAAAGAAACATGTTCTTCCACCACAAAAGTAATTGCACCTGGCAATACTTTGCTTCTTGGCTCTATTTAAAAACAATTAGTGAGCTTTTGGGCCCCGATCCAAGAGAGCACTTAAGGACACTCATATTCCCGGTGGAAGGTGGTTCGTTGTGTGGGAACCGCTGCACATCTGTCATGCTCCAACATTTCCGGCTCCCGCACCGGCTCCTTTCTGGAGTACAGTGCCAGGCTGTGGCACCTCATGGGCTCCACCTCATGGACACAGCACCAGGCACCTGCTGGATGTGCTGTGCAGGGCCCGCTGGTGGGGAGCAAACAATGCCCCAAAGTAAAAAAAAAAAAAGATATCTCCCCCAAACTCAATTTAAAAAGAGAAAATCTTTAGGGAAATTCTGAAAAGTCATGGTTTCTTCTGCTACTTACGATGCAAATAAAATTTTTGGAAAGTATTCTTTACAGAGTTCTTTACTTTGCAGTGTTTTTTGATGTAAATTCTTTTGTTCCAGTCCTTTTTCTACCTTTTACCCCCAAGGAAGATGGCCAAATTACCATGGTTCAATAAGCTTTCTGCTGCTTTCTAACTCTTCCAGAGCTAACATTACTTTGAAGTTTGAAAAATGAAGAAAAAGATAAAGAGAAGAGTAAAAAAGTTTCAAATCTCAGGCAGCCTCCTTATTTCATTTAAGGAGGAGAAGCAAGAGAAAGACATGATAGAGAAAATGCAGGATTGTTTTCCTCCAAAGTGGTGAGGGTTGTGTTTGTTAGAATTAAAAAGCTTAAGATAAAGGCAAAGGCAAATTGATTGCATTACATCCTTTTATTTTGATGCTTCTCAATGAGCAAATCATAAAGGACATCATAGGGGCAGCCAGAAATACAGCCTAGGAATCCCAGATATCCTGTAATGTTTCCCTGTAAATAATTCACCAATTAGTTGTGAGAACTAAATTAACAACCAGGTAAGTATCACTTTGTGCTAGCAGTAGTTGCAGTCCAATCCTTATTTATTTATTTATTTGTTTGTTTTTATTTCTTTTTGCTTTGAATTAACATCTCCAAAGCAAGGAGGAGATCAGGGCATCTCAGCTGCCGGTACAGGGATGCTCCTGACCCTTTTCTGACCAGGCTGGCTCTGTAGCAGTGTGTCCATGGGAACACTGCTAAAAGATGGGACTGTTTGGGTCTGCAGTGGGTCCCTGCTACAACAACAGTGCTCCCTGGGAACCTGTTAGCAACTCTGCACAGAGCTGCAGTGCTGTGTGGCATTACACAAAATTAGATCCCAAAAATGTGCATCGCTGTTTGGAGAAGAAATCAAAAGAATTTTATAAGATGAAAGAAAGACTTTACAGAAGAATCAGTGGAAAGCATATGAAAATATGAGAAATTAGGACCCATCAAATTCAATCCTATTATCCTTATTAGACAGAAAAAAGGCTTTTTTTAAAAAAAAAAATTTTTTTTCCAAAATCTGTCATTGATGCTTACTATTAAAGCAATGTGAAAGGAAAAATAACATCCACTTGTCTCTTATTTGTAAAGTTCAGGTGTACTTTTTCTCATAAATCTAATCATTTATTTATTTATCTTAATTTAATTCTTGTAAGTTTTCAGGCTGTGAAACAAAGATGTTTTCTGTTCTCTGGGAAATTTCAATAGTTCAAACGCCATTTTCCACTCAGAATTAATACAAAAAACTCAACAATATTTTTTATATTTTCTGAAAAAGAAATTCTGAGAAAAAAAATGTAATTTGGCAGTACTGGAAAATGTCATTTTGACGCTGAGGCACAAACAAAGCACAACACTGAAACAATGTAAAAGTGAATTCTAAACTTGAAACAAAACACTTCAATGTTATTAAAATGAGGAAGCAAATTTGACTTATTCCAAAGCTTTTCTTTCAAAGTGTCATGAATCAACATGTTACTATGAAACACTTCAAGTTTGACAAGCAAATATCCTTGGCTGCAAACTTCTCGTCAAATGTTTTGGAACAATTCTAAGTTTCACTCTTTGCAACTGAAAGCCAGTGTTAGTGACATTCCTCTTTATGTGAGGATTATCAGTAAAATATTTGAAGTGCCTAGTTAACTTTACTTGACAGGTGACTCCATAGTTTTTACAAATCTGTCTCAAAGTCCACGTGGACCTTTGCATGTCTATGTACCAACAGGAGCCAGATTTCTACCGTCAAGTTCAATAAAAACAATGGAAAGAGTCACAGTGATAGTGACTCAGAATGTAAGTAAATAAATATCCAGCTCGTCCCATCATTTTCTTAGAAGTGTTATTATCCTTTCACCTTCTATAGAATTCAGTTTCTTTGATCATAAATTACACAACTGTTATGTATCAAAGGGCACATTAAATGCTGGCTTGAACCTTTCTGCACTTGCAAACATACTTGCATGAATCATTTGAATCTATGTGGGAAATTGAACTGCAGAAACTAAAAGAAAAGAAAAAAAGAAAAAAAAAAGAAAAGAAATTGCTCCAATTTATCAACCTAACAAGAAACATTGTATAATCTGAATATATTTAACTATAATTTACATTTATTCTTAAAACTAGAGAGACATGGTCTACTTGTACAATAGTTTTAATACTTGTAGGCAATTTTCAAGGTTTGGAAAGGCAAGTGAGAAGGAAAGTTAATTTAAAAGATAAAATCATGGTAGAATGGTATCATTCTACTGTCTCTCTTGAAGGATAGGCATAAAGTGGAAGAAAAATAGACCTATCTTTGTAGTCAGTTTTCAGAGAAGTTTAAGGAAACAGTGAAAAGACAGCAGTGAAAAGACAAGTTATTCAATGGTTTACCTTATAAATGAGTTAAAATCAGAATCAATACATATGAAAAAAAAATATTTCAAATTAGTTATAACTGCACACATAACATTTCCCGTTGCCATTCTGCTTCTTTCTCTGAGTAAGTCAAAAGACAGCGACATATCTATATAGGCCCCTGAATCAGATATGAGACTGGATCAGACTTCTAGAAAATTCAGGTCTGGATCTCTGCTTCATAGCTCATCTGTCTTTGGAAATTTTTTGAACCTGGACAAGCATTACTGTAAAGGCAGGGAAAACCTGTGGCTGAGCATCAAGATCTGAAATGTGGGCTGTAAAAATGAGAGTTAAACTTCAGCCTGACATGAGACACAGTATATTACTAAGTACAAAACTGAGTGACATGAGGATTCTATTCAGGAGAATTAAAATGCCCTTTAATTCATTGTGTAGAACGTACTTCTTTTTTTTTAATTTGTCTTCAAATGCAATCTAAAGATAAAAATGTGGAAATGCCAAATGTTTGAGCAAAATGAGGTTTAATTGTAACACTTCCCTTGAAATACACACAATGGACTGTCCATTCTGACAAGTATTATGACACTTTATTTTTATTATCTAGGGTCTGACTAAACCCACTTTGGCATCTGAGCTTAGATTTAACTGACAAATAATTATCAGCATGCTGCACTGCAAAGCTCAGGCAGTCATGTTTTATTCCTAAATTCTATCTAGAAACCCAGAAGAGTCATTTGTTAAGCTAAATTTATGTTCAGCTGAAAATCCAGGATTCTCTGTGGGTCTTTTTGTCCTCATTAAAAGTAGCTGGAGCTGGACGAGATTCAATGAACAGGTTGATAGGTTTCACATGTACAATTTACATGTCTTTCTGTATATTTAGCAGCAAAATTTTGCTCATATTTATCCTAAAACTCCGTAACTCTCCCTTTCTGCTAATGAAGTCTTTCAGCAGAAGTTGCCTGGTAAATTGTTGGTCACTTTTCTTCTTTATTCTATGGTAATTTTTATGTATGAGAAAAAAGCTTAAAAGCCCTTTTTTTTAAAAAAAAAAAAAAAAAACTCTGAAGAAAATACACAGTTAAATCATGAACAGGCAAATTGCATTCTGTGTCCCACTAGGACATGTTCAGAACACTGCTTCAAATCACATTTCCCCTGTTAATCACTTCTTTGAATATGTTCTTTTTCCCTATAAACCCTACCATCTCATCAGACATATATTGTCTATCTCCTTTTTTAGTGCCCCCTCGCCCGCACACACACACACACATATACATTTTGTCTGTTACTGACCTCTCTTTGAGAGATTTTTGAACTCTGACATTTAATCTAAATATCTATAGGACTGCCACAGAACCACAGAATCACATAATGCTCAAGGCTGGAAGGGACCTCTAGAGATCATCTAGTCCAGCCCCCCCTGCTCCAGCAGGGACACCCAGGGCACAGGGTGGCATCCAGGCGGGTTTTGAAGATTTCCAGAGAAGGAGACTCCACAACCTCTCTGGGCACCCTCACAGGAAAGTGCTTCCTCACACGGAGATTAATCTTCCTATGTTTCGACTTAACCCCTTTACCCCTTGTCCTGTCACCGGCCACCACAGAGAAGAGCCTGGCCCCATTCTCCCTACAATCGCCCCTCAGGTACTTGAACATATTAATCAAATCTCTCAGCCTTCTAGACTAAACAGGCCCAGCTTGCTTAGTCTTTCCTCATAAGACAGATGCTCCAGTCCTTTAATCATCTTCGTGGCTCTACACTGGACCCTCTCTAGAAGCTCAATGTCCTTCTTGTGCTGGGGAGCCCAGAACTGTACACAGTGCGGTTGCACCAGAGTGAGACCTACAGGTCACACTCCTACAGGTGCTTGTCCTCATTGTGCTTTACATGAAACCATCAATTTACAGAGGTCTGTAGCCTCTGTCAGGTAAGCTAAAGATGTTTCACTGCTTCCATATCTTTGGCTTTTAAGGCACTACGGAAAAAACAGTGGAAAAAAACAGTTTTTTTTTGAAGCAGAGGCAAAAGCAGGCAAAAGCAATTTAGCAGATTGATGAAAATAATAAGTAAACTCCTGCTTTGGTTGACTTTGAGGACAATTTTTTTCTACTAGGGTCAGGTGAGCCAGAGTTTCCCAACATGCTTGATGGCCTGTGTTCAATTGTGTTTCTGTGCTGTGCTAAGACGCACTTGTAGAGTTCCAGCAGGAGGCATGTGGGCTCTGATGGGGCAACTTGGCTGTAAGAAAGCAAGCACATCTGCACCTAGTCCAAAGACAATCAATACCAAGGGACTGGATTAGCTGTCGATGATCTGAAGAGGGTTGTTCAGTGGAGTTCCTCATCTGGTTCAAGTGGCACTCCTATTTGCAAACTTTACTGAATCATGGCCTTAGTTAATACAGAAAAATTTGACTGGTGCCAAAAGGGGAGCCAAATCCAATTCTTGTAAAATCCCTGGTATTCCAAGGGCATTACATGTCTCCTGTTAAAGATGAATTTTAAATCCTTTGCTCTGACTCTTGGTGTTAGGAGGTGGTTTATATCAGCTCTCTGGTGACATGGAACTGATTACATTGAAAATCAAGTCAGATAAGTCTACAAAGTTCTCACTTTCTGCAGTGCTCCAGCTGGGAAGAAAATCAATGTACTTAGCAACAGCAGTGACACCCATTTGGATTAAGTAAGTATTTTCAAATCTGCAAATGAAAAGTGGATTTGATGTTAAAATTTTCACCTCAGCATGAACTAATTGTATGTGAAGGGATAGTGACTTATTAGAAGCTGATAGAAATGAGTGGAGAGAAAATAATTTTGGATTGTTTTTCAGATTTTTTGTCATGTTCCTCTCACAGTTTTGTTTTGGGTATCTCAGTAAATTATCTTTTCATTTCATAATGTTTCCTGTTCATCACTCTCAATGGATAGCTTGTATTTAAAAAAAGAAAATAAAGTCACTAAACCTGACTTAATTAACTTGTGAATTAACATATTTTCTCTCTGCAGAGGCCAATGTAGTCCACCATCTTACTAGGTAATAATGTCCTTGCACTGAATAAAATATTAAAGCTGAAAAAAAGAAATAATTCAAACAATGCATTTGAAAAAATGGCCCTTTTCATGAATTGCAAGTTAGCAGACATTTCTTAGACATTTCCTTGTTTATTTGAAATTTCTACCTTTTAGGAACCTATTTGAGCTGTTGTTCATTCAGAATCTTTGTGGTAAGTGTTCTAGCAATGAGTGCTAGGCAAAATGAGCTATTCAAGCTTTATGATTAGGTTCTCTTATTTCCATGAATGGGTGACTTAATGTTCAAAATAACATCTCCCTGCACCCCAGAGATGAATTTTGTGCTATCGTGAATTGTATTTTAGGCACTATAAAAGTCTCTCTAGACACCCACACTTCACTGTTCCCAACCTTTCATATGAAACTAAAATTAGATTCCTCCAGTGTGGATAAAAAGCAAATAAAAAAGATACACAGACAAATCAAGTTGAAATGTCATTGGTAATGCAGCACACTGATAGAAAATAGGTCTTTATTAGGTTGTATCCAGTCATGCCCACTGTACTGACATCTCAGGAAAGACATCTACATCATTGCGGGGAAATCAATGAATTTTACAGCTCCATAGGCAGAACCTGTCAATAGACCAAACAAAATCTGTGTCAAGGCGTATTGGAAGAATAAGACAGAGAAAATATGAGGAAAGTCAGTTGCATGTTTAAAGTGTACCCTGAGATTTTGGGATTCATGGATTTAATTTCCAGCTCAGCTACAATCTCCTGCAACTTTGTATAAAATTGGAGACTCAGGCATCTGAAGAAGTGGCTTTTTTTTTTTTCTGTAAGTTGCAATCATCTAAACAGCAGAGGAAAACATTGACAGAACTCCGCACAGGCATGGAGATATTTGGTTATTCATCCAGTGAGATTCACTACCTATGAAAGAGTCACCGTATGTCTTTTTGTAGGGTCTTAGGGTCTTATGCCTATTTTCTTTGTGCCATAAGACCAACAGTGAAAGCTCCCATACATGGGTACCAATGTTGCAGAGAATATCCAACACTTTCATTACGGCACGAAGACTTACTTCTAACAAATGAAAGAAGGAGAGTATTTCAGTCAGAGCTCCAAAGCTGCTGCTTTTGATTAGATAGCAAGAAAAAAGGGTATTGTGCTAGCACTGCTGGGCACATCATGACGTAAAGAGAAATTAATAGAAGACATAATAAAAATGTCATAGCTTTTTGGAATAAAAATATTTTTGCCACTGTTTTGGAAAAATGACAAAATGTTGTGGCAGTTTTTGCTAAAATGAACGCAATTTCATGGAAAATATCAGCTTAGTCAAAACATGATTTCCTGAAATGACTCATGTCTGAATGAAAACTTGGTTAAGGATATCTTTTAAAGCACTTATCCTTCTATCTGAAACATGCAAATAATCTTCATTACTTGACCTTTTGAACTTCTGATAACTTTTAGTAAATATTTCTGTGAGGTAAAGCAATATTATTACCCTTATTTTGGAAAAGTAGTACTGAGTCTTGGAAAAGATTTTAAAATTGTATTTAAATGCCTAGGGAGGTAGAGTAGCCTGAAGTTTTGACATATAGGCATGAGTTAGGTGCTAAGGAACTGTGTATTTGTTTCTTTAGAAGTCTAAAAAAAAATTAATTTTGGTTAAAACAACTTTTGTTCATTGCCAAAGCATGGGACCTTGGTGGTTGAGATTGGTTTCCCCTCATATTATGACTAGTGTTTCTCTTGTGGGAAGAAGCAGGATAGCAGCTCCAGCCCATTCGCTGTCCAACCAGGCCAGTCTGCCTGAGCTGTTTACGCCAGACTTTCAGTTGCACAGATTTGTAGAGCAGAAATAATGAATGCACTTACTCGTGCAAGTCTTGTTGTATTTAGGATTCTCCTGAGGAAACCCTTCCAGTCGGCACTGGAACCTGTGCTGCCAAAATTCCTGAAACCAAGGATTTCGGTGGTTAGTTTCTGGCCGAAGCTGTAGGTAATAATCATCAAACCATTTCACATCAGGAGACTGAAGCTTGATCGTTATTCCACCAACAGCTTCACGCTGATACCCGTCTGTCACATCATACCGGTCTGCCCAGCCATCACTGCAGGGAAAAACAGGAGAGAGACAATATTAACCTTTCAAAAGAACAGGAAAGGTGTTTTTGTTTTTGTTTTTATTTTCATTTTTTGAAAATAACATTAGGAGCTTAAGTGCACACACCCACACCTGTGTTTCAGAGCAGAGTTTATAAAACATTGGTAATACCCCTAGAAGTTCTCACTTTTTTTTTCTGTTTTCTTATACTTTCTTGTAATTGGAACCTTCTGTTTACATATTATGTTCTTTGTCCTCCACTTCAGGTAACTGAAACAATGTTAAGAAATCATGGGTCCTGAAATTTGCTGTACATAGGTGCATCATCACTGCATCACACTGAATCCCACTGAGTTCTGGAGAGAAAAAAAGTTGGACTCAGTGTTTTACTGACCTCAGAGTGATGTTACGCATGTCTAAGAAGAGGTAACCTTGAGAGTAAGTGCTCTGGGTGCTGATAGGAGGACCAGCAGGGTCATGCTCTTGGCCTTGTCTATGCAGCATAATGGAGCATGGAGTGAAGTGCCCCAAGATAAACTGACACTGCTCAAGCAGAGGTACCAATCAATCCTTGCTGCAGACAGGACTGATGGAGCTGAGCAGAGCATCATGCAGGTGTAATGTTTTGCTACCATGCCTTGGTTGCTGGTGTCTGGAGTTTGCAGACTCATGGAACATTGTTCTACATGCAGCATTTTAATCCCCTTGTTTTAGCCAATCTGCTTGCAACATTCTGTTTAAAAATAGATAACGGAAGAGGCTAAAACCTTAACATCACAAATATCTCATGGAAAATTTCTGCCCCCACATCAGTTTGATAATTGATTTCCTTGAACAAACTGACATTTTATAAATTTTGCTCAACTCTGCCAAAAACATACATATCTCATTAGAGCATAGCAGATTTCCACTGTTTTGTCATGGCCTGAGTTAGTAGCCCATGATTCCATGTCTTAAAACTTGCAAGGAATTTCAGACTCCTTCCCTCCTTCCTTCTTTCTTTTTTCTTCCTTCCCTTTCTCCTTCTTTCCCTCCCTCTCTTGCTTCCTTCCTCCCCTACTTCCTTCCTCCCCTTCCCTTTTCTTCTCCCTTTTCTGCTTTCCAAAAGTATTTATATATACTTGTAAAAAGCACTGATGTTAATAATTACATAGAGCATCCTTAAAATCCTAAAGGCTAAATAACTGAAAAATAATAATAAAACATCTTATTTCATATTATTTTTAATTTTCTTGAGTTGTTTAAAGCTAGCCCTAACTCTTTAAATTAGTTGTACTGTAACTGATCTAGGTGACCTTTAGCTGTATCAATCTGTTGCTCTATTCAGGTTGTCTGCCGTCTGGTTTCAGCTTTGCTCTTATGCTTCAGAATATGCATGAAGTCTGTCCCTAGCACATTTCGTCTTCTCTGCTTAGGGACTCTGTTGGCATTGCACATTGCACCAGTCAAGATCTTAGACTGCGACTCCTTCTGCACAAGGCATGGTTTTTATGAAGCCTGGAATCTGACTGTATCTTATTAGCACATCAGCAATGCCAGTAAAAGTAGCTTCCCCAGAGGCAAAAATAATATCCAGTGTCTGGAACAAAAATAAAGGGACTATTAAACATGTTTCAGATTTCAAGTGAAGTACTTTACTCAGCACAAAAGAATAAAATATACATTAATGAAAGGAGAAAGATGAGCCCTGGCTTTCAGCTCAAATACAGCAGTTTTTGAAAATTTACCTTCAAGCTTACATCCAATTAGGGATGAACACACGTGTTAATAATGTTCCCAAATGCACTCAGGAGTCTCAGACACTCCATCTTATATCAGGACTATTTACTGGTCTATGAATTAGAACTATTTACAGGTCGTTTTACTGATAAAAGCCACAGAGGTGTTTTTAAAATGTAGGAATGATTTAACCTTTCCTTTGAAATATTCACCTCAATCTTTGGCAAGTTTTTAAGCGTTTTTTATCCTTCCTCATAAAATTTGATAGATTTTACGAATGCAAGAAGTAATAGATTTTCTGTGGGCTTTAAAAAAATAATAATGAGTAGAAATTACCAGAATGAGATCTGTGCTGTGGTTATGTGAGCTTTATGAGTTGTCTCATAAATAACTTCAGAACGAACTATTTTTCAGTAATTAATTTCTTCATCATTTTTTAAAGGAAGAGTCTTGTAGACCTAATCCAGCAGAGTGCCATAAAATTTATAGCATTATTTTATGAATGATTATCCTCCCTAAGAAGATTTGCAATAACGATACCATTTTATAATGTTAAGTTATTAAAAAGAAGTGAAATAACAGTTTCAAATCGCACGTCCTTCTTCTCAACTTTTCCGTGGAAGGACATCTTAATTCAATAGAGTTGCTCTTCAAACAAGTATTTCAGCTTAGTCTTCTGTGTCAAAAGCTGCTAGGAGGTGAATGTGTAAGGTTTAATCAAAGTGCAACACCTCAGATGGACAAGTCAATAAAGCAAGTTAATATCTCATAATATGCTTAATTAATATTCAAAAGCTAATGAAAGTGGAGCAGGATAATATTGCAATTACTATGCAAATATTTGTGATATTACACCAGTCCCATCCTATGAACTCCCTGAGAGGTGCATTGTTGAGTTAGAAAGGGACAGAGAGGGAGATATCTGCTTATTTTCTCACAGACACTCCTTTCCTCTTCAACTTTTTCTTCTCCTAATGTAAAATTACATTTTAATGCAATAGCCAGTGATATAATTTTAGACGATTGGTGGTTGTACCATGAACCTTTCAAAAAGGTATCGTCCATCATTAAAATCTATTGTTTCAATTGGAGTAAGATGTTCAAATGGAGAAAGAAATTGCTACAACAGAACTCTACCATACCCTCCCCTATAGCCCACAGAGATTGTGAGGTGCTTATCTATCACTGACGAAGAACAGGACCGTATTGGTGAAAGACAGAGTTCTTTTTTTCTTGCATTAGCAGTGGGAGGTGTAGGATGCTCAGGTAAACTAGTGGTTGAGAAGAGTTTCCTCATAAGTAGTAAAAACAGTCCAGGTGGATTGTGCTCCAGTAATGGTTAGAAAGAGTTTCAACAGATTAAAGCAAATGCAAATATCCTTTATAAGTAGCGACATGAGCTTGTTTTTTCTCCACCGCGTCAGCACAGACAATACAATTTTATTCTGATTTATGGAGCTGAATGCTTTTCACTTATGTCCTCTTGCAGAGTGGATTTGTGCTCGTAGCAGGAGCATTTGACTTTTCTTTGAACTCTTTTTCCTTATATGATTATAAATTAATGTTCTTTGAAGGCATCTAATATCTTTACCTCTACTTTCAGCACAGCAGCAAATGCACTAATCATTTTGATCATGACCTATGTCTTTGGCATCATGGCAAACTGCAAAGACCTGCTGTGATTCTCACATGTACTGCAGAGACATGTGAAATAAGGATTTGGGTTCTCCTTTCACTTCACTGCGTTTTGTCTTTACAAGTAATATAGAACCGTTTTGAGAGAGCCTATTTATTTGAATGAGTTTTCCAATGCTGCCTGCTGTAAGATGTATTTACAGACTAGCTTGAATTTAGAAGTTAGGTCTGATGCTCACAGCAACAGGGAGGATTGCACAGCGCAACATTCTCCACTGTTTCAGTAAGAATGGCAGCTGTGTCTGTGCTTTCGCAGGCTTGCTGGGGACGTTTGCAAACTGGATTTGTAACTTGAGAAACAGGGCTTAAAAGGAGACAGGCAATACCTAGTCCATTTGCCAACCTTAGGACAATTTTATGTATATCATTCTAGAAAGAATTTTGCCACACTGTACATAAAAGCCTCCAGTTCATCAACCTTCTTGAGCAATGTATTCCTGTACTTAACTATCTACAAAAATAAAACTCTTTTCTGCTTAGCATAATGATTCTTACTGAAGTTTTTACCTATTACTTCTTATTTTTTTTATCAAGGAGAAGAAAAGCAGACTGAGTATTACCCAAGTTCTCTCTTTGATATCCCAGTCAATGCAGCATACATTTATCCTTAATTTCGTAATTGCCACATATACTTATAAAGGCAGAAATTGTCAGGATAAGAATTGTATGTATTGAATCATTTTATACGGGGGAAGCATAAGAAGAAGAGAGAAATAAATGTTTTCCAAAGTTAATATACTCCTATAGGTCAGGAAAAAATACGTTTCCCTGGATTCCATCCCAGTCCCTCTCTATTACCTCTCTGCAATGTTTTTTGTCTGAGGGTTACCTCCAATGGCAAAGGAAATACTTGGAATGAGTATGAGAACATTGTCTTTTATTCTTATGTGCCTTTTATTAGTTCTAACATTGCTTTAATTGGAACTGAGGCAATTCAACAGCTTTGGAGCTTCAGCTTTTGCAAACAGATACTCTAATGCTAACACCTAGCAACACCTTTCTTAAAAGCTGGAAAACATTCCGTCAGAATTGAAGAATGAAGATTTTCATGCACCAGACTTTAAATTCTTTACTCTCTGTTTCTTCCACGTACCCGAAATATGTCCTCTTTTTTAACCCATGAGCAAATGCCTTGAAAAAATCACTAGGACTTAAAGATAAGATTGTGCATAAAGAAATCTCCCTGTGAAAGAAAGTAGCAGTTACACAGCTGCAGCACCAAGAGTAGAAGTCTCACACTGTGCACACGCCTGTCAGGTGTGTGCAGTAATGCATTTATCTCATTCACCAGCTTGTCAGAGTAGAAAGTTTTCAAAGAGGTGAGATGCCTATGACACATGCAGATTTGGCTGTTGCTAATATTACTCTGCCATTCAACACTGTGGGGTATTATTTCTCAGGATCATGACTTGTTTTCCACTTGTCCAGTTCTTTTCTTTTGTACCCTTGACTATCACACTAAGGCTTGTTGCATTTTCCTTATGTATATCCATACCCTAGCAAAAAAAAAAAAAAAATCGTTGTTATGGATGGTTCTAAAAATAAAATTATATAATTCGGGAAAATTCTCAGGCACCAAAAAAGAATAAAGAACCATAGCAGGAAGGAAAAGGGGAAAAGTGAACTATGCTTTTGCAGTACGTGCAATAGATGAGCTTGAAATAGGAGGGTGATTATCGTAATGCTCCTTATCTGTCGTTAGAGCTTATTTGCATGTTTACATTGCCTCAGGTATGATTTTTGAAGGGTATGTCAGGGTGATGGAGAATTTAGTCTAAAATAGACTTATCAGAAGACAGAAGGATGGGATTTTGCCTCTAGTTTAAAGGTCTGATTAATTTACTCACAATAAATCACAGCATGATTTTGTATCATGAAAAGATTCAATCATGAAAAGGACAGCACAGTCCCAACATTTGCAATGTTTATTAATGAATAAATATAGGAAATAATGCATAAACATATAATGCAATATAAATGATCAATGTTTTAGGTTATCTCTGTACAAACAGGTTTTTTTGTTTGCTTGTTTGTAATATGAATAGAGTTCAAAGGAAGCCCTTTTAAACACCGGGGTGCACAGTTGTGACAACAGTATGTGACACATCCTACTCCATTTCTCTCCCCCAGTCACCCTAGCTATTCATGGAGTAAAGGTGTGAACTTTTTAGGTTTATGTTTGCAATAAAAATACAAGAAACCTGAACGTGTTCTCTCATCGATTTTCTTTACCATTTTTCATATGAAATAGTCCAAACAGCTGCTTCCCTGGGTGGGTGGCACTGTTGTCATGGACTTCTTAGGACTTGTTAGGGGAAGGGAAAGCAACCTTTGCAAGAAAGTGTTGATATACTGTGTTTGAACAAAGTGTTTTGGTTTCTTCTGGAAAGAGTCACCATGGAGGAAGGTGAACATTCAAATGAAGAGCAGTACAGTTTTTGCAATAGCAAATTCGTGCTTGATGAAGTATGAAGAGGTAAACAGAAAGATATTTAACGACTATAAAGACAATTCATCATGATGTTGATGTCTCCTTTTAGCTCATACAGGGCAGCCAAGAAATTGCTAACTTTTCTGGAAAATATTTACAAACGTGTAAAGTTAGTCACTCTCTGTCAACGAGGAGATAAGAATTTACTTCTGGAAAACGTATTGGAAAAGACAGGATGGACGTTTCTCCAAGAACATTCCAAGTCAGTTTGATGTACAGCATGAAGATCAACAGCATGCTATTGAGGTCAATTTGATGGTATGGGATAATGGAGATGTGCAGAGCTTTACTTTACTTGGTGTACTTTACACCATCTGCAGGACTACCAAATGATTAGAGTTACACATCACCGTGAACAAAATAGAAAAGGAGAACTTCTTCCACCTTCAGTTAGATAACAGAATATGGAAATCTTTACTTGCTTGGTAAGAGTCACATGAAGCAACGGCTGCTCAAAAGGGGTCGTAAGGCACACATCAGGGAATGGACAAAATAAAAAAAAATAGTAGGTTCAGACAAAGGGAATAAGGAAGAAGTGTTGCCCAATACATCAAAGTTTCATTCCCCTATGCAGAGACACAGAACATGGAAGGAATTAGAGCTATTGAAAGACATGCTTACAAGTGACAAAGATATGGACCCTTTCATGATAGACATCTGCTTAATATAATCAAACCTGGAAAACAATGGGGGTAAGGTACTTTATTATTTATTTATTTGTTTATTTGAGCAATTACTCATTCATTCTCCACAGTAAAAGATTTAGTGCTTAGGGAGAAGAATGCTGAAGATGGTCTAGCAAGCTGGAATGAACAGGTGACATTATTTGGTATCTAGTTACAAGATAGAGCAGGCTCTTCCGTAGATAAATAAATACATATCTTCCCATAGATAGGAACTGCTTGAGAAGATTATGATAGAAAGCAACACGGGTGAGAACAATCAGAAAAAAATAGCATATTTGACTCTTAAAAGAAGAAAAGAGCATTAATAGCAAATTTCATCAAGTCCAGAAAATTTCCAAGCTAAATCTGCTGGAAGGATAATCTAAGGAGTTGAAAAGTTAAAAAGTATTTCATACCATCAGATTAGGGTGCAAGCTAGTGCCGTGCAGAGGAAGGCTAAAAGTACAGTAAGACCAGGAGTGTGACTATATGAAATGTAGTAGTAATATTTAAAAAACAAAAGCGAGCTCAGATTCCTAAGGAGCAGCATGGAAAACAAACAAAAAAACCCCATAATGGACAAAATAAAATGCAACAAACAAGGTACATCAGAAGTTGCACTAAGCAGTTCTTGAATTGCCTTATGAAGTTGTAGAGGGAGGAAGATAAAGAAGGGAGAAACTCCAAATACAATTCCAGAGCATATTTTAAAACAATACTTAACAAAAGGAAAAGCAAATAGTTAGCCTAAAACCTGTAGGTAGACAGGTTAGGTCCCAAACAAGAAGTGGGAAGGTGATCTAAAAAACAGGCTGAATGGAATTAGTTGAAAATTTATAACTGGAAGAAGTAAACCCAAAACCAGGAGAGGGATAACAACTCTGTTCAAGCACATTTAAAAGCTCCTGCAAAAAAGATCGTAATCTCTTTACAATCTTGATGGTAGATAAGAAGAGTTAGTCGAACTAAGGAGAAGAAGCACTCATTTTAGGTCTCAGGAAAATATTCCTCACCATAAGGAGTGTGAGGAGCTGGAAGAGGTTGCTCAGGGAATCTGGGGAGACTCTGAAAACAGATTAGTCAAATATCTGCCTGGTATATGCGGCAAAAGGAGAATGGTGGGCTGCTTGATTTCCCGAGGTCCATTCCAGCACTGTATTTGTATTATATTAAGGTTTATGATATGCCTGGGAATTTAGGTTTAAAAAAAAAAAAAGGAAAGAAAAGGATTGTTCAGAACAAATGTACCTATCTCACGATTTCCCCAGCTTCTTATGACATTTTCCTTTATTTGTTTTCTTACTATTGCATCTTTTCTCTCCCTTCAGTGGGATGTGAAACACCCACAGACAACAAAAATTGTATAAGCATTAATCATGAGTCTGACTGTACACACAACCAGCTCTATTGATTCAATAAGGCGACTCAGGAGTGTGAAGCTGGTCACATGCTTGTGCCCCTGCGGAATCAGGATTCCTGTCCTGAGAGAGGAAGCACTGAAGTTAACCATCTGGAAAAGTACTTCCTCCTGCACAAGGCAAGAGAAATGGGGTAAAATTTTATCCTAATTAGAGCTGGCTAACATTGCACACAGTCAAAATGCTTTAAATTCAGATTTTTTTTTTTCTAAAGTAGAAATATTTTGTATGGGTTGCCTTTTTATTCATTTTTGTTTAAACTCAGGCTATTTTAATAATTCTTTATTAAAAAAAAAAAAAGAGATTTTGGACACTTGGTCAAGAGTCTAAAGTAAGCACAGGTTTAATAGTTCAAGGCCATCCATCAGTTTTGAATATTCAAGTCTCAAATTCTGCATTATTGACCCTACACACAAGTTTTGTTACTGTCATAGGTGAATGATGGAAAATTGAAAGTTTCAATGATGGAAACTGAAATTGTTCAGTGAAGAAATTGTTCAAGATGAAATTGTTTCAGTGATGGAAATTGAAACTCTAATGCCAATAAGACCCTGATAAGATATGGGATCTGAACAGCTCTGAAGTGACTGAACAACCTGACTGATCTACCTACTCACTGGGCACAGCCCTTACATTTTCTTTGCTTGTGACCTATTTGTTTCTGATGTTTCTTAGATCTTAATCAGAAGGTTCAGATTTTATTTTATGATATGGACTTCAATTAATAATTTCAGAAAATCTTTTATCTATTTTGCTGTCTGTGTCACATTCTGATACTACTAATCTAAACTGGAACTTTATTGTGTTGAGAGTAGGTATACAAAGATCTACAACCTGTGCCTTGAAGAGTTTTACTTATAATCTGCTTCAAAACTTAACAAGCACATGTATTGGAGAGTAAATGAGGAAAAAAAAAATACAACCAGATAATAGATGCAATTCCACACTCCCAAAATGATTTCAGCCCTTTTCAATCTCACCATAATATGAAATTTAAACCATAAGCTCATTTTAATCTAATTGTATTAAAATAAGTTAAACACCAATGTATTGCCAAATATAGCCTTTTGCCAGCAGCAAGATTTTTGTTAGCTCCTCGCTCTAAAAGCATTAATCATGGATATTCTGTCAAGAGGTTTATGGGGAAAGGTCTGGAGTGAACGTCATGCCTTCCAAGCACCTGATACACTGAGATGTGAAACCTTCCTCCGTACACGATATGTAGCATTGCGAAATTATTTGAATTGCTTCACTAAAATATAATGATACTTGATGAAGTGTAAATGTTAATATGTTAAATTGGTCTGGGCACAGATTTTTTTCCATGACATTCACTGGAGAGACAGCTCCCTCTCTCTACATGTGTTATACAAAAATTGCTGGAATATTCCTTCAGTGAAATATCCTAGGGAACTTTTTTAAACAGTGAAAAGCGATGTTATGCCTCTCTGGCACACCTATATCCCAGTGAGATTAGTACTAGTTTTGCATGTTAGAGCTAAGACTCCTGTAGATACCACTTAACTTTCTTACTGAAGAGGAAAAGATTGAAAGTGGGCTGATGGCTGCTGTTTCTGTGTCCAGCTCAGATGCGACAAGTGGGAAGAGATACGGTGTGATACAGTGTGGAAAGATGGACATGTCCCCTAGTTTCATCCGGTAAGTAACTCACTACACCAAAAACGTCTTTAAACTTTCTGGACGAACTATAGTCACTTAAACACCATGAGTCAGCAGTAGCTACCTAGAGATAACAGTGAAAACTGTCTGGGATATTTAGTTCATCCATCCACCCACTGCTTCCATACAAACAAAATGCTAAGAGATATGTGCATGCAACAAAAATAGACCCCCACCCTCCCTTTTATAGGCATTTCCATTTATTTTCTATATTGAAAATGCAGCAGCATCTTGAGATCTGTTCAGATTACTCCTTTCTCTTTCAATTCCCTTCCCCACTTCAATGTAAGTGTGGGGAAGGGAATGTTCAAGCTAAAGGTATTCCAGTTAATGAGTTTATTCCTTGGGCTGGAGATTGCTCTTTTTGTTATGCAAAAATCTGTTTGCAGGCCACATAAAGATGATGGAAACTGCCCTTCTGCTTACATGTAATCATCCTTCTGACAAAAATCTGACCAACAGCATTTGAGAAATTTTCTCCACCGCTGTTTGTTGACTGACTCGTGGTCTTTAATTTACCTTTTGTTGTATTTCACTACCCTTTCAGGTCTTTTTCTATATCTTAAAAGCTATAAAAACACTAGAGGGTTCTCAGGCTTTTCTGCAAGGAGCTGTCAATCTCCCAAATGTAGATTTTTTTTTTTTGTTGTTAAAAAGGTGGGGAAAGGGATCTGCTTTTGGTGAGCAGCTGTAAATTGTTGCATTTAGATGAATTCATCTTATAATAACTGGGCGTGTAATGAATAGGGATTCTTGTCTTTCTGCCTGACTTTTTTTTTTTTTTAGTTTGTAATTGCTCATCTTTGTCTTCCTTTTCAGGCAGATTATAAAGATAAATGTATTTAAGGATAATTCAGGGGAAAGAAATGAAACTGTTATTTTAGGCAGTACAACACACTAAGTTTTCTGCAAGATGATATCTAGCAGGAGTAGCTATGCAGGGAATTTGGCAGATGCCTTGTTTAGGGGACTGTTGGTGCTAATTACTTTAGAGTATCCAGATTTTGCCTGGCTAAGAAAGGTTGTGATGGCAGTTTGCAAGATTGTGGTAGCCTATAGCAACATCTGATTTGCATAACAAAACAAATAATTTTGCAGCTGGCTGCATCTGTAGTTCACATCTGCAAAGTAGTTCAGCCTGATTCTCATCCACTCTACAAAGAGACAGTTTCAAGTGCATGATACCTCTTCTTAAAGTAAATCATCTTCTGTAGCTAACAAGCATGACTGGAGGTTGCTGTACTTGTGCATATGATTTATATGGGCTATTTATACCTGTACATATAAATTATTTGGGCTACATTATAAATTAAAGAGTAATCTACCTGGACCTCACCTGCAAAACATCACAGTTATTCAACCTATGTATCATGCACTCTTAACTCCTGAATAATTAGCAAACAGAAGGTAAATATTTGATATATTACCAACAATAAAGAGATTGTGGATGCCTAGAGAACCTTATCAGGTCTTCAAATTATATTTTCCTAGTGTCTAGTGCAAAGCTCATGTTCTTTAATCAAGAGAAGGTGCCAAGTCTTTAAAAAGGGGGTGGGAAGAGTAATGGGACTTAACAGATGGTTCCTTCTCAAGAGAAGATTTGGGAAAAGAGGAGAAGCCATTTATTCAAGTTTCACATTAGATAAGGACATCCAAAA
>NW_010586875.1:102215-133580 GCF_000705375.1 Tinamus guttatus | reverse complement strand
CTTGTACTGTGGAGCCCAGAACTGGACACGGTACTCCAGATGCGGCCTCACCAGGGCTGAGTAGAGGGGCAGGATCACCTCCCTCGACCTGCTAGAGATGTTCTTCTTAATGCACCCCAGGATCCCATTGGCCTTCTTGGCCACGAGGGCACACTGCTGCCTCATGGTCAACTTGTCATCCACCATGACACCCAGGTCTTTCTCTGCAGAGCTGCTCTCCACAAGGTCGGTCCCCAGCCTGTACTGGTGTCTGGGGTTATTCCTCCCCAGGTGCAGGACCTTGCACTTGGCCTTGTTGAATTGCATGAGGTTTTTCACCGCCCAGTTGTCCAGTCTGTCCAGGTCCCTCTGGTCCCTCTGGATTAATCTTATTAATCATCCTTGTATAAGACCTATATATAATATTAAGAAAAATGAACAAATGTTCAACAGATGTGTCTGTTTCTTTATTATTATCAGTTCAGTTTCTACATGGAGCTGGCAGAGAGAGGATCTGAACACGAAGGGTCTATGAATTCAGAGTCAGGTCTATGAATTCAGAGTGATTAAGGGTATCACAACCATAGTCATGTGAACGATGACTTGTTTCAGGTCAAAATGTTTAATTCTACTACACATTATTATATTATTATTTATTTCCCAAAGATCTAAGGCTCCTACCATTACCCTATATTTCTGTGTAGCAGTTTCTCTCAGTAATATCTTTCGAGCCTTTTGGGTTATGCCAAACAAAATCAACCAAATCTTAGGAATCTTAAAGACATGAAGTTTGGACAAATATTGTGAAAGCCATCTATTGAGGGGAGGAAAAGCAGATATTTTCCCCGATCATGCCAGAATTTCTGATCATGCAACGTAAGTGCTGCTTATCTAGTCTGCAGTAGGTACCCAGACCAACCACAGTGTCTGCTGACACTTTTCCAGCCACAAACACAGGGACCATGGGAGACATGAGGGAGTACCAGTGGCATTTGGTGAAATCTGAGGGGTTTACTTTGATCTCTGTTCCTAAAAATCTCTGTTAGGCTGTGGTCTGTACAGTCTTTTTTATGTAGAGAGTTGGAAGAAGGAAATTTTAATTGTTTTAATTGTTTTTAAGGGAATAATAAATTTTATATCTTAAATGAGAAAAGTATTAGTGGCGATCATAGTGCTCTCAGTACGTAGGAGCTACAGTTCTGCCTTGGTTGGGAATCCAACTCTCATGCTTGACTATATGTCACACATCTCTATTCTTAACCACCCATATTTTTATAGATGTTTTAATCACTTGAATAGCTCATGAAAAAAGGAAGAAGAGGGGGAACAGAGAACTGAAAGAAGCAAAGTGTCTTAACCAATACTTTCAGGAAAAAAAGTAGAAATCAGAAGTGTTTTTCTAGTGAGAACTTTTTTCAATTGTATCAGGGCCTGATACAGTTGAAAATGTTTTGATTTTTGATGGCCTAGAGTTTTTTTTTTCTAAAGCTCTGCCAAAAGATTGTAAAGGTATTTTACAGGAATTTAGCTCTTTAAGGGAGAATTTCACACTACAGAAATACTTCTAAAAGCACTACCCTACCTAAGGTGACTATTCTCAGAGAATTTATATTGAAAAACACACTTATTTTTAATAACTCCAGGACATTTATCTAAGGAAGAATTGGGCAGGAAAAAATAATAAAAAAGCCTTACAAAACAAGACCTTGTAAGACAAATAAAGACAATTGTTCAAAATTTAAAATAAACAAACTTTATATAAGGAAACAGATTAATTCACTGAAATTTATGAGAGGAAAAAAAAGAGACCCAAAAGAGCCAAATTCACATTTAGTGTAATTAAACATGCCAAAGGACTTTCTTGATTTTGATTTATAAAAGTGATTTTTTAAAGTTATAATAAATTATTTTAAAGAAGAATATAAAAGACCTTTGAAAACATGAATATAGATGTTATTTTCATAATCTGTGGCAGCAGTTACTAAGTCATGAGGTCTGAACGCATTACATATAGAGAACCCAAACTAACATGCTCTCCTGATGTACACTTTCTCAATGGGATCTATCCTGGTGGAAATGAAATTTGGCTCATAAAAATTGGGCATTATTGATGCAGAACACTGTATGCACAACATTCCCATGTTACTCAGTAGGCTCTACTTATTTGCTGGTAACATCATAATTCTCTGGCAAAAAAGCAAATTAGAAGTTAAGGAACTAAGAAACTTCTGACAGCAAAATAAAACATGAAGTTTTGATCCCAGCTAGTGGGAGAGGGAAAAAGGCAGAGAGCAGTTGGAATACATGGGAGGTTTTATTTTTGATTTGTTTCTGTTTATGTCCTTCTTGGCATCTTCCAGCAGACTACTGTCAACAATCTTGGGTTGCTTTCATGGGACTGTGTTTGGCAGCACTCGGATGATTCCCTGAACAAAATTAACATTGTAAGATACAGTTTTGACTCAGTCAACCAAACCAACACAATTAACATGTTATGCTTCTAGGTCTCTGCATTGGCTTTAAGCTCAGAACTGCCAGTGGCTCCTGGAAAGACAGCAAAGAGTTCTCCTTTCGTTTTAATTTAGAGTTTGCTGATCATCAAAGTATTTCTTCAGGGCAGGAGATCTTGGCTTTGAAAGCACACGCACAGCTGTGAATGTAATAATAGAGCGACAGGGCATCCGCAGTGTCAAAACAAAACAGGAAAAATTCAGGAACGATGGTTCCTGGGATTTAATGGCTTGTGTGGCATAGATGAAAACAGGAGGGAACGATAGGATTCTGAAAGCTGGACATTTATTGGAGTTCAGATATCCTTGGATTTGGGAATCTTTAATAAACCAGCTCTTCTCTTTTTTGTCTCAATGATCCCTTCTGCTTGAAAGAACAATTTCTGCTGACATAGATGTGTGAGGTGTGAGACATTGGTTCTGTAGAACCAGCTGCTAAAGTACCATGTATTTCATTTCAGGCTCTTTAGTTTAACAATTGTAATTTCATTTGTTTTAAATTGAAGGGTAATTAGGATTGCCTACTTTATATCAACTTAATTCAGAGTGTGGGACCTAAATTTCTCATTTTAGTTATTTAAGATGAATAAAATGTTAATTTTATTCCATCACCTAAAACATTAACTGTAATCAGATAAAATGATGGACTATGCAGAGCACCAGATGAATCTGAATAACATAAGCTATGTATTTAGCAGTGTGTTTTGAGATATTGAAAAATGAAGCATAAGTTCAATTTTTTTTGAACAAAAGGAAGAAGTGATTTTGAGTAAGATATTTAGAAATCAATCCCATTAAAATACATGTAAATCTGTTTCATTTTATCAAAAAAAAATAAAAAGGCAGATTCTGAGAACTCTGTAGCAGACATTTTTTCCTTTGTTAGCCCTTAAAAGACAGACAGTCCTATTGGTTTTTGTTTTGTTGTAGGGTATAGTGGAGTCTCAGTTCATGAGAGAGACCTCTAAGGCATGAAATAACTAAGAATTGCCTACAGTATTGAGAGATGGGATAGCCAAACTCAGAAAAGTCATTATATCTCTGCAATTCTGCCCAAGTTATTTTCTCTACTGTCCCTTATTTTAAGTAGCCAGTGCGCAGATTCAGAAAGAGACCTAGTGAAGAGGTGCTCACTATGCAAAAAGAAGTCTGTTGGTCCCTAATTTCATTTTTTAATATAATGATGATTTCACACAAGCTACAACTTCAGTCCAGTTGGTAGAAGCTGCCCAGAAGGCGAGTTTCTCTTTTGGTCAAGTGCTATAACAAATAATTTATTGCATGAAGCAATGAGATAGTCTTTGACTATTCAAGCCAGCGAAAGTGATAATACTGTGTTCTTTTTGGGAAATGCAATTCTGTAGTTGTTAGGTTTTCTATGACACCTTCCCTGAATGAACTTGTGAAGATATTCAGGCACATAAATGTACAATTTGCAAATCATAGTTTGTGTATGAGATATCATAAGAGTGTATTCAGATCTTTAGAAGTGCTAAATTCTGCTTGTACACCCCTATGACCAAAGGGTTTTGTTGGTTAGGGATTCAAGGAAGCATTATGCTGCAGAAAAAAAAAAAAAAGAAAGAAAAAAAAATAATGGAAAAGAATATTGCTTCAAATCTATTTGCCATCCATTTCTATCTATCTATCTATCTATCTATCTATCTATCTATCTATCTATCTATGGACAATCATAACTTAAAACTTTGACTCACTCCTGTACAGTTTTTTTTTCCATGCTACTAAACTGACATTAGGAGTCTTTCATATATAGTTCAATTAAATGACATAGTCAACTCTGGTAGGATTCCTTCTCTGAAAAGGAGTCTGTAATAAAGCCATGATACCAGCTCTGCTCTGGTAAGCTCTTTGGGATGCTAGCATGTCTCCAAATGGTCTCCACAGCTTGTTTTGAGGCAGTGCAAACTGAGAACATTTTTTTGAACTTTGTCATGTATGCAGCTTAGTGTTGCTTTCCAAGAAGCTGGTCAGTGGCCTCATAGAAAGAACAATAAGTCTGCGCAAAGAGGTAGAAACTATAAAGATGGATGAATGCAGATGGGTTTGGAAAATGTCCCTTCTGTGTTTCAGTTACCTGCCAACAGCCATTCTGGTGCACTGCAGATCATTAAACCATCTAAGGGCAGACTCCACTACTTTTGTAAAATCAGCTACTTATACATGAAATCTCTAAATTTCATTTTGCTTGGCTCCACCATCTCAGTCAGCTTGTCTCCTTTATTTCTTCAGGGATTCAGACCTAATTTATTTAAAGTATGTATCTGTTAAGGTAATAAAGAATTAACCAGGAGGTAAAAGAGTAATTAGTATTCGGGTAGCTGTAATAAATTAGAAGGTGCCCCATACCTCAACTGTCTACATTTTAGCCAAGGAAAGCAACCAAAGAGAGTAAATTTGGCTCCTTTTCAGTCCATATATATAAATCGCAATAAAGTATTTGCCAAATCATAAACATATAAAGAATATCTAGGTCTGAACCCTTTACATGATAGTTTGGGCAAGTAACAAGTATCTTATGATCCAAACTCTATTTCAATTTAAATAAACATGATTTGTGTTATAGCTCCCTGATTTCTGATGAACTAGTTTCAAATTATTCCAGCCTAAGGGAAAGGAGAATTTGAACCTAAATTGTAAAATAGAGAACACTGCAACCTATGCAAAATTAGTGACTATTAAATAACCCCAGGATAAAACTGCATCAGCTGAGAGTTTTGCTCAGTAAAGGGGAAAAAAATCTAATTACATGAAAAGATTTATTTGTCTATGAAAGGTAAATAGACACAATACTTGTTAAATAGCTAATTGGAATTACACTGCAGTAAACTCTTCAGTCTATTATTATATGCATAGAAGGCCATCTGGAGAGTCTGTGTGTGTAAATTTAGGGCTAACAAGAGTTGTCCTGAACAAAAGATTTACAAAATCACTCAAAGAGGAGCTGGAACATCACCAAAGCACTTCTATCTCACACTAGATAATCTGCATCTAGGAGTTTAAAGACTGAGAGCAAAATACTTGACCTCCAGCCTCTCTGATGAGATCACTGGGAGAAAGATAATTACTGATTTGGAGATTTTATGAAGGAAAAAAAAAAGAAAAATGAGTCATCTGCATAAATAATTATAAATGTGTCATTATATCAGTTATCTTAGCAACATAAACTGAAGATAGCTCTTGGTCAGTGTAAATGATGGGCTGGAAATCTCTTTGCAGCACTAGGATGATAGTTCACGCATATCTGTTCTGTTTGGACAGATCCAAAGCCTGCATGTCTGAAAATCTGCGGCTCAGGCACTGTGCCTGGCTGTGTTATCAGGAATACAGGGCTAGAAGGATATTTCTTTTTTTTTTTTTTCTGAGAAGTTCTGCAGTCATTCTCTACCACTGCTAGCAAAAGCCACTGCATTAAGCACTGTCCTGTCCAGGAAAGTACTATTGGATTCAGACCAAAGTCATGCCTAAGAGTGTGCTTCCAATACCACAGTCTGGACAGTGGTATTAGAGCCTGAATTTGTTTCATAACTAGTGCAAGCACACTAGTGAAAGGACCTTCTGAGTTTTCCTATTCAATTAGCTTTTAGCACAGGCAAGTTGCCTATACTTCTGACTACACACTATGTCTTTAGTGTAGTTAAAAAGTTACATATTGTTGTTTCCTTCTGCAAGGTTGATCCAGACTCTCAGTGCTTTCATCATAAGAAAAATCCTTCTAATTTCTAGCTCTTTTTTAGCCATAGCCAACTGATGATAATTTTTTTATGATTGTTCTTTTCCTCCATTATAATTGTTACTTATTTTTCCTCTTCTCTGTCTCACACAACATTAGTCTTCTTTTTTTTTTAAGAGAACAGTTCTATCCTTTCCCATTCTCTCTGCCCTGCAAAATGATTTACTTTAGCCCTCTGTAACATATGACCTTCATTACTTATTCAATTATCTTCCACTATTTCCAATACGAATAAATCTTTGTTGAATCAGGTGAGTAGCAGTGGATGTATTCTCACCTAGGCCTCAGTACACCGGTGCTTCATGTTTCTACTGGAATTCCTTTGGCTTCTGGGAAGGAAACTACAGATTTTAGCTTATCAGTATCTTCTTTGGAGCTTACTCAAATCCAGCTGAAGTCAATAAATAGCACTTGGCATCAGAAGTATTTACTACCTAGTCCTCTGTGAATTTTGGGTCTTTCCATTTGGTTGTTTTTACATTCACGGCAATCTAAAAATCTTTCGCAATTGATTTCATCACTGAATAAATTGCTATAAATTTCCTTTGTGAAAAGGTGAATAGAGTTATTCATGCCTCAGTGAGAACTGACTCATGTTGTTTAAGGCAAATGATGTGAGTGATTCTTATGGCAATACAATCCTGCTAAATGTTAGCAGGTATGGGCTGTACTTAGATGTGGCAGACCTAAGTTGAGAAGCTTTTTTCACAAACACTTTGTTTTGGTCAACACTGTTGATCTTGTCTGCATGATACTGTGGCATTTGTCAGCTTGGATTTGGGGAGTGTGAGACGTATTTGCAGTCAAGAACGTTGCCATAAACTTTTCTGGATGGAAGACAAGAAGGCTTGTTCACACACTTCTCACCGTATGGTTTGATTCACTGCCTGTGTCAATGCGTCTTCATGGATTTGGAGCCAATGCTGTTCTTGTTTCCAGTGTAGAATTTCAATCCTTGTCACCAAGTTTCTACTGGACTAGGTTGAACAGATGCTGAATTTTAAGCGACATAAAACACGGTAAACACAACTTTTTCTTACCTTTTAGATTTGGAAAGAATCTTTTAGAATGGATTCCAAGTTGTTCTTTGATGCCTTCTGCCACTTTGATGCTAACTGCCATTGGAGTTGCAGAATCACACAGAATCACACAGAATTATTGAGGCTGGAAGGGATTTCTGGAGTTCATCTCATCCAGTATCTCCTTCTAAGTAGAGTGCAAGTTCCAAGACATTGTCCAGAGGGGTTTTGAACATCTGTAAGGATGGAGACCCAACAACTTCTCTGGGTAACCTATTCCAACATTCAAACACCATCGCAGGAGAAAAAAAAAAAAAAGAAGGGAAGGGAAGGGTCTCTTCCTCTTGTCTCAGGCACCTGGGCTTCCTGCAGGTAGGTGGGCTTCCTTAGTCTTACCATTAAAGACTAAGCTTTGATTCTGTTGGCCTTTTCTATTTTCTTTGTCACCAGGACTGTTGCTCCATTCAGCAGAGTCTCCACATTTTCTTCATATGTCTTTTACTTCCGATGTATCTTTAGAAGCCCCTCTTGCTGTTCTTCCAGATTTCTGTCCTTGCCAGATTTAACTCCAGGTGGACTTTACCTTTTTCAAACCCATCCCTGCATGCTTGCACAGTATCTCTATATTCTTCCAAAAGTCACTTGTCCTCTGCTTCTTGTTTGTTTGATTTCCTGTACATCAAGATGGATCATTCTTGAGTTTGAAGGAGGTGATCCTTGAATATCTACCAGATTTACCAAACCCCTCTTTTTTCCATGGCTGAGTCTTATAGGATGCTTTCAAGCAGATTCCTGAGCAGGCCAAAGTCTGCTCTCCTGGAGGCTAGCATTGTTTTCATACTATTTGCTTTGCTCCTTCTTAGTAGGATTCAGAATTCCATGATCTTATGGTCATGACAGCTGCTTGCTAGTCTCATGCAAATTTCTGGCAATTATCATCCAAAAACTCAAAGCTCAAAGCAAAAGTTGCATTTTCTCAGCTATCTTACAGTGGTAGCTGAGTTCTGCAGATGGTAGATTGCCTTCCTGGTCTGCAGTTAAGCCATTTCAAAAAGACAAGCCTTTTTGATACTGGATTCTACCTAGGGCTCAAACTTAGTTTTCTGCCAAAGAGAAAATTTTGTCCCTGCTTATGATGCAGGGTTGTATCACTCTCATAGGAAGCCAGCTTTTCACTTCTTCACTAGAGTGATTTTCTTCTCTTCCCATGGCAATTCTGCATGATGTTACTTATAGAAGATTATCCTGCTTAGCTACAATAAACTTAAACAGATACAAAGGTATGGGTATGCACAGTGAAATATGATAGTGTCTGAAAAGTAACCTTGAGAAGTTATAGTATTTCTAGGCAATCACAGCTCTCCACACAGTGGGTGATTCAAGGTGAACCAGTCACAAGGTTAAACAGCGTATCTTAAATTCTTTTGAGCATGACAAGAGACTCATTTCTGTGGTGAATTCTAACTTTTTTCCTTTTACTTTCTTTTCTTGAGCCACTAGCCATTCCAGTTCAATTTCCCCTGGAACAGAGTCATAGGAAGAGATTTGAGAGCTAGGATGTTCCCTCTCCAACCTCTCCTACTGTTAGGCATACATACTGTGCGCTATCACTTGGGAACTTTGCCAATTGCCTTCATTCTTTGTTTACCAAACTTACAAACAACAACAACAGAGTTCTGCTTACAAACTTTTATAAGCTCCCTCTTTATGTCTTTAAGTTGACTGATATGACCAGAAAACCTGAGTAACAAGATCTAGACTAGCATTGTTTTGGGTGGGGTTAGATCAACTGACTTGCAGAGTCCAACCTGTATCATTTTATGATTCTATATACACAGCCACTCAGTATGAATATACTGCAGACATTTTCCATTTATTTCAGATTTCCACATCTGTGCTTCTGCTTCTATTCTTTTGTTGGAATATAACATCAATTATTTCTGTCTACAAAATGAAACTTCATAATCTATGCAGCCTAGTTCTCTTGTTTAAAAATAACATCCATGAAAAATCCTCAATTCTTCCTAATGAAATTATGGAGTTCTGGAGAATGTTTTCTATATCTGATACATTAAATTAGACAACTCGAGGAAAATACCTTTATCTGGAACAGAAACACACTGCATATTAGTTCTTCACACTTCATTTGAAAGGACTCATGCAGTCCTATGCTGAAGGATATGTTGTTGGCAGCTTTTTCAGGATATAAATGAGATTTCTAGCATTGCTTAGTATATGAATTTCAGATGAGAAACTAGCATACCACACTTGTAAGTGATGTTCAGACTGAAAGAGATATGACTGCAGCTGTAGATGCTTGAGAATTGAGCTGTCCGTGAAATAAGCTGGAGGAAAATGATGGAAAAAAAACCCCTATGAGTTAATTTTTGGATTTGGGTGTGTTTGAACAAACTAGTAATCTCAAACCAGAATAATTCTTGATCCTCCTGTTGTATATATAAAATCTAACATTTCTCCTGTTAGTTATATATGACAAATATCTCTTGACATTTTAATATAATTGCCAGGGATACCTTTGTTTAAGTTTAAAAAAAAAAATGGAAGAAATTGAATACCTCAGTGCTGCACTTTGAGAATAAAACAATTCTTTTTGCAGTTTCACTTTTTATGTTTGCTTTCTATGCTTAGAAAAAGCAAACACAGAAAAAACATGGGAATTTGAACAGCTGTGATGAAACAACCTAGAAACACTGCTTCTTTTGACATATTATACTAGCTGCTTCCAGTGACTCAGGATGAGTATTGATTTTAAATATTTTTTTCATCAGAAAAATGTAGAACATTGATTTAAGGAATAGAATTAGCTTTAACTGAACACCCCAGATTTTCACAAGTAATGCAGGTGGACAGTACTGGTTGAATCATAGAAATAATTGTGATAAGCATGCTAGCAAGAAATGTGCTAGCCAAGCAACTTTCTTAGGACTATTACTCCATAAGCTGAAAACAAATGAAGAATTTGGTAACAAAGTTCCAGCCAACCATCCTACTGGAAATGGTACAGGACTTCTGGGAGATGATTTAATTCTCCCTCTCAAATCTCTTCTTGTAGGTACGCAAGAAAAACTTCCACAGTTTCTCCCCCATCAAGATTAGCCTTGAAGGCTGGCATGTTCAAGTCTTTTATGACCAGAATGCAAGGATGAAAGATACTCAGTGGCTAGGGCAAGATACTAATATCTGGAAAACTGCAGATCCATAAATGGATCCATGAGAAGGATGCACCAAAGAACGCCTGTGACTAGGGAATATCACTCAGTGCTCCATGTATTGCATGATGTATCCTTCTATATTGTGAAGAGGTAAATGAAAGACAGCAAAATCTAAGAATCAATAACTGGAAGAATTTTCATTTAGGAGCTACTGCATTCTCAATTAAGGCTCTTAACTTACCTCTATTCTAGTAGTGGATGAAAAGCAGACTGGACAGTTCAAGCTGATGAGGCAGGACTGAAGCTGTGTCAATTAAATATGCTGAAGAGGGCTGAAGGTTTGTGAATAGTTTAAAGTATTAGCCCCATATATGCTGAAATAATTAATTCTAGAGCTTTTAAATGTAGGACTGAGTTGGACAGAAATAGAGTGTTGTCCATACAGCAGCATATAAAAACACAACATATTCAGTGATCCTATTTCTTAGTGTAGAAGGTGTCAATCTGACACCCAAGCTGTGAACATTGATGTAGAGACATCTTCAGCCAAGGGCTGAGATGCAAGTGCAACTGTGTCCTACAGCAGTTTCCCTTAAGCCTCTAGAAGCATGTCTGTCTCCTTAGTTTTGGACTTCCCTGGCTGACAGTTGTCCTCATCCTAACCTTGCCACAGTACTGGGAAATGCACTCAGATGAACTCTTTCCATCAGATGAGACAGCAAGTCAAGGCCAGAAGACATGGACTGACAGAAGACAATTCAGTCCTCTTCCTCCATCCTCCTTCCTAAATCTGGAAGCGACTTACAAACGTTGAGCAACACGGGTGACGAAGCAGATCGATTTGACAGGACACATGACAGCATCCTTGGGGCTGAAAACCAATCTCCTAGCATTGCTTTGAGCATAGCTCTGTTCATTCACATCAGGACTGACAGTATCTCAACATCTGCATGTTTCTGTGTGAGTGCATATCTGTGTGTGTGAATGTGTGTGTGTATGTGTAAATATATACCTATGGGTGTGTGTGTATTCATGTGATACTCAGTATGAGATGCTACACGTATTCTCATTAAATCTATTTCTCTTTATGTCAGAAAAACAGATTTGATCAACTTATTGAGAGCAGTAGAGGCTCTCCTGTCTCCTTTGCTTACCACACAGAAATAAAGAACTACAGGGACACAGAAATGCCTCCCACCCCGCCATGCTTTTGTTTATTCCTAGCGCAAAGGCATAGAAACAGCAATAAAATAGCTTGACTTGTTTAGGAAAGTGTTATGTCTGCTGGCAAGCAAAAAGCACAGCAAACCTCTTTAACTCTCAAGTTCCCTTATCTTCACAGTGCCTGTTTGCATGCCAATAAGCAGAACGCTGTTACAACTTAAAAAAAAAAAAAAAAACCTCAATCAATGCTTAAGGAAAGTTAAAAAAAAAAAAAAAGGCAAGTAAGAGTAACTATCAAAGAAACATAAGAACTAACACAGTGAATCAGGTCAAACTTACCTCCAGGTCTGTGTGCTGGACAACCTGGAGGTGAGAAACCTCATGAAGTTCAATAAGGGCAAGAGCACCTGGGGAGAAATAACCCCAGACATCAGTATAGGCTGGGGATCGACCAGCTCTGTAAAGAAAGACCTGGGTGTCATGGTGGACGACAAGTTGACCATGAGGCAGCAGTGTGCTCTTGTGGCCAAGAAGGCCGATGGGATCCTGGGCTGCATTAAGAAGAGCATCTCTAGCAGGTCAAGGGAGGTGATCCTGCCCCTCTACTCAGCCCTGGTGAGGCCGCATCTGGAGTATTGTGTCCAGTTCTGGTCTCCACAGTACAAGAGGGATGTGGAGCTGCTGGAGAGAGTCCAGTGAAGAGTTATGAGGATGTGATCAGGGGTCTGGAACTTTTGCCCTATGAGGAAAGGCTGAGAGAGTTGGGCCTGTTCAGCCTGGGTGGTGGTTGTGATATAACATTAGTTTTTGCTCCACCACAATGTATCACAAAGAACATAATTTATTTTTCAGTGTTGCAGATAGCAGAGCCAAAAAAAAAGCACGAAGCTTGATTTTCTGAAGAGTTTTATGTCAAAGACAATAGCTTGCTCATCATTAGTCTCTGTAAAAGATAATTATTATAGATCTGGGATGTTTGGGAACAACTTTTTTGTAATCTTAATACAATTGATACAATGCAACAAAATAATATCAAAGATGAACTGTGAGATTCAAATAAAGCAAGTTAAAGGCAACAGGAAAATCATGGCATATAATTTTCTATAATTAGCTAGAAAATGCAGTACACACTATAAACGGACAAAAATAACCTTCCTTTAACCAGTGTTCTTTTAAAAAGCAATTACTACTTGTTAGCCTTTGAATTTTGTTTCTTCTAAAGAGCATTACAAAGGAACACAGTTTTTAGCTTCAGAGGTCCAAAATGTTTTGTAGAAGATTTGTTATAGGTTTGTTTCATGTGCCAAATATCCGCTATCCAATTTTAGAAAAAAAATTAAGCTCAGTGGTGCATTTTTGATCCTTCATTTCCAGCAGAGACATCCTTTAAATATTCTTCCTTACTGCATAAACTAATATGGTATGTAATCATGCCTCATTTTTGCACTGCGATCTGTTAGCAAGACCTTTATGCTGAAAATCCTGTGGCTTAAATGGAACTCTGCATGAATGGAAGGGTCCACTGTGTTGTAGAAACAGATGCTAAATTAAAAGAAGTAAACACACCTTTCCCTATACATATGGAAGCTACAGAGAATGTGCAAAGTACAAGTCAGCATGGAGTTTAACCCAGTGGGCAATCCTGCACCAACTTCTCTGCTGTCCAGAAACCATGTTTGTTTCTCATGAAACAAATCTATATAAAAGTATCACAAAATAATTTATAATTATGCAGAATAACAGCAAATTAGATGTTCCAAATAATAAATATGCTAATAAAGAGTTAGGTGAGGCTGCTATGTGTTTGCTAAATAGGGTAATCATGGAGCATGACAAGATATTAGTTGTCTATATAGAAAGCTAAATAGACATCCTTAATGCATTTAAACAAAAGACAATAAAATAACAATAAGAACTGATATTTTTGCTTATTCTGCATAAATATAGTATTTGTTTCACAGAATGTCTATTTATTAAACATTCATTTCTTATCTTCTCACTTCCCACTTTCCCATAGCAATGAAAACCAGGGGATAGTTCATGAAAATCAAGTAGTATGAAATCATAAACCCACTTTTCCTTTTTTATTGGACTAATGTCCTCTCCTGCTGCAAGCAGTCCTACTAATTCCTGTAAAAGCCGGGGCAGTCCAGCCTTTCCCATGTTCTCTTATAAGCAAACCAGACACAAAGAACAGGCTTGCAAATCAGTGGGCAACAGAAAGATCAAGGCTTGACACAGCAAGTTGTATAACTCTGAAATACAATTCACTTTCATTATAACATACCTCATTACTTTCCCATTCCTTTTGAGAAAAACAGATTGAAGTTGTACTGTATATCTTGCCAACAATTGATATCTAGTTATCACTGGCAGAACATACCAGCTACAGAGAGTATCTGGTCAACAGAAATTTCTAAAATGAAAAATTCTCTGAGCAAAATGTAAATGTGCTGTTCATAATGCAACATAAATGTAAGGATCTGTAAGCATACTTGGTTGCCCTGGCATAACTCAAACAGGAAAATAATATTACCAGAAAGATCACGGAATTCTGGTACTATTTTCCTAAGCATAATTTTAATCCTGCTTCATTTTAGTGGAAAATATCATAGAATTAAGAGGTAAAAGGTTGGGCACCTGACAGCTATCACCTATTGAAGTGCTGAGATTAAAATATAGCTGCCCGGAATATCACGTCTCTGTTAGCATATGCTCTATCAACCCAGAAAAGTAAAGAAAAATCAACACATTTGTTCAATGTGGCACACTAAATATATGGTTAAGAAAATGAGATGGATATTTATACTAGTCAGGTGCTTTTAAAAAGTCTTTTATTTTCTTTCTATTTTTTTTTTCTGATAAAGTACCCAATTTATTATCCAACTGCTCTGGGATTTAACATGATATCGCACCTTTGTTAGAGGTACTCACCAATTGTGAAAGCAAATCAGCAGCCAATCATACAAGAGCTCCTAAACTTCCAGAATGCTTTGGGTGTTTTTTTAATATGTGTTTCTGCAGACATAGGGAGAATGTGTGTCCTAAAACTTGCACACACAGCATGACTTTTAAACAGCACCAAGCTTCATTAAATAAAATAAGGATTACAATTCATCTGGAGTATCTCCTAGGGAAGGACTATTGAAGTACTTCTACTGAAGATAAAGTTTGCCTTTTTGTCACATTTAAAGTCCTTCCAACACAAAGGATGAGGTAGCTGAGGCAACAGAATTCCCTCCTTGCATCAATGGAGGAAATATCAGTTCTAATTTAAAGCTTGCCTATGTCTCAGGAAATATACTTATTTGGTAACCAAATATAAAAACACATACTATTAAAGTAATTGTAAGAGTTATGACTTAGACTCTGGTGTGCAGCTCACAGGGCTGGGGCTGTTTGCCAGCCTGTGAAATCCTAGTTCCTTCACTATAGAGGGGAAAGGCTGCTGCAATGCCAAGGGAATTAAAGAGTTTGCATCTGGCATTGCCAGCTGTGCCTGTATGACTGCAGCCAATGCGACCTAAACAGGGCTGTCATTCATGAGGAAGAGTACAAGTCCCCCTTATTCTTTGGTGGTTTTGGCAAAAGCCACTGGAAATGGGGTTGTGATTTAACTAATTCAGAGAGTCTATTGCTAGTGCAATGGACCCTTTGGTAACATCCTTTCCTTCTCTCTGCCTCCTGACTAGGAGTGCAGCACTTGGTCCAAGTCTCCAGCCTCCAAGCATAGGTGAAAATATTGTACTTCAAATATTTCCAATCTTATTGTGCTCACAGTTACTGCTTAACCAACACAGTTAGCATTTTAAATAGAAAGGTAATATAGCAATCAAAAAAGCTACGTAATTTTGCAGTAGATGTTGCTAGTCCCTAATATTTTTGTATGACAATAGTGATTGGAGTGGATTATAAGGACAACTCACTCAGAAAAAGCTTAGTCACCTGGAAATATCATATGAAAACAGTGTGGGCACAGGGCTACCCAGCTCCTATGCTTTGAACTATTGTGTACAGACAAATTTTACACAACCTTTCTGTCTCAGATTGTTTTCCGGGCTATTGTTTTCCATAGGTATTTTACAAACAAGACTTTGTGTCTATTTGTCCTGTAAAATCAGTCTGCCACTGTAGGGCAAATTATTTTACTATTTTATTTCCTTGAACTCTGCATCTGATATTAACAAATGTAATTCAGTGACATACACTGGTCCTGCCAGCTTGGTGGTATTGTCATGACATAGTGCTCCCAAGTTATAGAGAAAGCAAAGCAACATTTATATAAGATAGAAAAATATGTCTGTAAAATAATTGCCAGTGGCAATTGTCAGTGCCAGTTATAATAGCTGCAGAAACATGGCAATCCCTGGGTTTCCTAAGTCTCCTCTTTCAATTCTTGTTCCTTGCCTTTTCTTGTTTATAGTCTATGTGCTCCAATAAATTGCTCGCTTTAGTTTGTTATTTGGAGCATTTTGACCTTATGTATTTTTATACCTATGCACAACTTCTTTTATATATACATATAAAACAAAACAAAACAAAAACCAAACAAAAGAAACAGATATTTGATATGCACTGCTTTAGGAGTGCTGATAGACAAGGATGTTCTGCAGTAGCAGGGGGCATGTAACCATGTGAGAATACAGATGAGGTAATTTTATGATCGTTGTTGTTGTCTTGGTGGATAATTGGGGTATTATAAAACTGTAAGATAAAGATTTTCTGTGTCACTGAATTGACTTGATTCTGAAAGACCTGCAAGAAAAACAAACAAAACAGACTAAAAAGATGACTAGATGGCTAAAAAGATGACTAGACTCAGCTGAAAGGTGACAGGTCACTTGACAAGGAAGGAAGAAGGCTTTCCTAGTGACAGCCTGACTTTTCAGATTTCAGAATTCCCTTTTTTTTTTTTTTTTGTTCCTAGGAGTCTGTCTGGTCATTGATTATTCCTATCATTGCTCCCAGAGGGAACTGAAAACATCAGCAGTGGAAACGGAGATCTGCCAAGATTTGATACTCAAAGATAAGGTGCTTGGTAATTTTCCAGGAAAATTATGTAAAATTGGAAATAGTAATTTATCAGACTACAATATTCTTTGGGAAGTCTTTTCCTGTCTCAGTTTCAATAGGAAAGATTGATTGACTTCCACTCTGCAGGTCAGAGACAAAGAGAACTTCTCAGTAACCAATGTTTAAGGAATTCTCTTCAGGCATGGCACATCATGATTTATGTCCATACTCTTGACATGGAGTAAAAATTCGAGCCTGTCTTTTCCCATATCATATATGATATTCAAAAAAATGCCCTTGTCCCTGAGTTCACTGTGCCTAAATGTGCCTGAGATTGTTTCCTGCAAAAAAAGGCATACACATTCATGATCCCGGGAAAGGAGATCAAGTCAATATGATTTTATAGTGTTCAGAGATAACACCTGAGAGATCGTATTTCCTACAATTAATATTTAATACTTTGATAATAAAAATAGGTCTTGCCAGAGAAATTGGTTATCCTCTGCATCTCTACCATAGTAGTCAGTAGTCAGTACCCCACTTCCCTAGGGTTTGTTATGACATCTCAACAGCTTTCACAATGCAGCAAAAAGTGCTCCTGATCAATGTTGGGCAGGGCTTGAGAATTTAGTGCCTTATATAAGAGTCACAAGATTTCAGAATGGAAATTTTAATTATATTAATGTCCTCTTCTGCTGTTTTAAATGCTCTCTACACATCTTTATGGGAATGAAAGGGACAGTATAGGGCTGATGTGAAACCTCTACTCATCAGGAATGGTCATATGGGCCAGGCAGAATAACCAGTGACACCTCAAATAGAACTAAACTTTTTACATCTAGCTCATCTTTTAGGATGGTGAAGTGGTCTCCATGTTTTCTGACCTTCCATTACTTTTATGTTTTCCTACTACACACCTATAAAGGATAATTCATTTTCCGAGGCATAAGCAGGTAGGTCTGTAGCATGAAGCCTGAGGAAATCCCACCATCTTCCAGTTTTCCTTCAGCAAATATTAGATCTTCTTGGTAAAGCCTGGGTCATATATTCCTAGGTGAGGATGTCCTTAGTGTATGCTGTGTATACACATACATACACACACTCATATGGACATACATTTTTGTATGTCAAGATATGTATACGCTTGACAGGGGTCTGGATGACTTACTGGATTGCAAATGTTATAACCAACCCACGGATTGCAAAATGGTAATTGACAGATGTGGTTAAAGGAATTATTTTACAGATATGTGAGCTTATATTACATAATACGCATTTGTGGTCTAATTCTATCTTTTAGTGGACAAATATTCATTCTGTAAAATTGTTGACCTAAATTGAAATCTGCTTTAGTAGACACAAGAGAAAAATATACTTTTTAAATCTTTTCCATGATTTATTTAATATTTTCTGTGTTACCTAAATAATGTTCCAGCAGCTTAGAGCTGTGATATTGTCCCATCAATGTCACTGAAATAGTGCTGATTTATTTTACTAAATATCTACAGAGTAGAAGTCAGTGTCTGATTAATGGCTACCTTAATGGTCATTGAATAGAAACAGAGAAAATAATCTATCTATCTTAAAAAACTTCTGGGAACAACTATCTCATCTTAAATAGAAAATCATGTTCTACATCTAGTTCAAGGGTACTAGCGGAAACCATCTTGCTTGTATGAGATGAATCTATCCACATTTTCCCCTTTGAGATTTTATAAGACTTTCATTCATTTTAGAAAATCTATCAGCAACAGTAATAATATTTTTAAAAGATGAAAGCATCTGAGTTACTCTTAAATTTTCTATGCATATGACCAGGATTGGAAGCACCTTGTCTACCAGATATACTGAACTTATGGATTCTGTTAAAGCCTTTGGCAACATTTGCAGTTTTACCTTTATATTACTAAGAATAGGGCCAGCTATGTATATCACATATGAAATACCTAAGCTTCTTGCCCTAATGACCTAAACTCATTACCTTAATACTTGTGTGCCTGCCCTCTTCCCTGCTTCTCTTTGTTCTCCTCTCTCTGTTGCTGGGGAAAACTGTGAGAATGAGTCATGAAAGGATGTGGGGGTAGAATGATTTACCCTCACTGTCACTGTCTTTTAACAGGGGGGGAGTGCAAATTAGGCCCAGACACACAGCTAGAAAGAGAAAAAGTGGCCCATTATTTGTGCCACAGAGCTCAACTTGAATTGGATGTCATTTTTATGCTATTGCAAGATATGTAGCCTATAACAACCATGTCCCGTTAGATAATGTGTTGCTAAAAAACACATAAAACACTGTTCCCAAAAGGTGAGTTTTGTGGCTCATGCAGACACAAAAGTTAGGTCTATCACCAACAAAATACAATTCTTTCCAACTTCTCAGAGAGTGACTGTAGATAATTACAAGTGTCTTTTTCTGTTGTTGGAACCAAATCATAATTCTGTCTTTTTCTTCTCTCAAGAGTTTGGGAAAGCTGAAATTTCAGAAGAAATCAAGACTGGGGTTTTTAATCCCTCCCATGTCTGGTGCTGTCAGACATTTGTTCAGTCTCCCTTGCCTAGAATTAGTATGTTGCTCTGAATGAACTAGTACGACTCTCTAGGAGGGAAGTTGGCTTCTCTCGGGGATTTGGCTTACACTCTGCTCTCTAGCAGCTCAATAAAAAGAGACAGGCACATTTACCTGTAGCCATAGGTTTTGACCTACCCAGTGTATCAATACTTTGCTTCAAAGAAATCCTGCTCTAGAAAAATTCTCTGTCTTCTTGGAGCCATGTCTGCGACCAAAGCACACATGTTAAAAGCAAGAGGCCTCTATTATTTATTTCTGGGACAAACAATCCATAGGGCTATTTTTCATGATATGTCAACCGATCTGTGATTTGACATGTCCTATTAAATTATCCTCAAAGTCATTCTAACAACTGTGAGTTGCTGTCAAGAGGTGATTTTCAGGTGCTTTTTCATGATCTATATATTGCAGTACTTAAAAGAGTTTCAAAACCAACTTCTTAGGCCTTTTGTCTTTTAAAGGATTACTCATATCCGGATACTATTCATCTAGTTAAATCAAAGGCAAAAATCTCTGTACTGAACCTTTCATTTTTCAGATAGAAAGTTCAGATTTGAAGTCATCTTGTTCTTGGTCTAAGCTTAAGAAATTGCTCATTTAGAGAATTACATATATAAACTCCAATCACCTTCTGTTCTTCCAGGGTTCCAAAATCCTTGGCTATCATCTACTGAAAGAAAAGACAAAATAATGACAAAAATGATTTTTTCCCCAATTTTTCAGGATTTTTTCAAAGGAGAGGGGAAATTGTTACTCTGTTTCAGAAGTGCAGGAGGTACTTTCATTTTTTTTTCCACAAACAATCTTACAAGCGTGTAATATAACATATTTATAATACTTCATGTACACACCAAGTCATTCCTTAGCTAAGGCTATATTAATGAAGCAGCTGAACAATATCTTCCTCTGAGCCACCAGTCAGATTTGTTTCCATTTATTTTATGTCTCCTTTATTCTTAAAAGGCTCTTGATCTTTCCTCAAGTGAGCTACAGCATCACGATATCCATGAATAAACAGAAGCCACCCTAGTGTCTAAGTCTAAGACTCTGCGATATTCGATGACAAGGGCAGACTCTTCAAAAATGACTCTCCAAGACCTGGTAAAGAATTGGAATCTGTGTGTATCGGTTCCTTTTATCAATTCACTCAATCCTTTGAGATTTCTGGATAAATATACAATTACTTTTGCTGTGCTCAAACATTAACATCTTTCAAAGTAGTCCTTTAAGTTAGGGTGCTTATGGCTTCCAACAGTGTATGTTTCAGGGATGGAAGCCAGTATATGTGGAAGCACAGTGAAAGCAGAGAAAGCAGTAGAAATGGGGCATCTAACACATAGAAGAGAGAGGACTTCGAGATTTAAGAAAGAGTGAGGGAATATGAAGGAAAGTCAAAAAAGCTGCTTTCCAGGATGAATACTTTCAAGGACAAGTGACCACAGTAAGAAGAAGGAAGTATCAAAGTCAAGTTTTAATGGGTGGTTTCCACATCCAGTTTAGCTGAGCTATGTCCAGTACTATCATCCTGAGAACACGATCTGGAAGAAGAGATCACTACCTCTACATTTTCTCTCATGTTACAATAAATTTTTATTAACTGTTCTCCCTTGTGAAAGTTGCATGAGGAGGGTGAGATGGCAATAAAAAGAAGAAGTGGAACCAAAAATAGGAAAGAAGTATCAGAAAGGAACAATATAGGAAAAAAATGGCAAGAGATATAGAATATGTCAGAGGGAGAGATAAATCAAGTCTTACAGGAATAAAGGTATATAAAGCAGAACAAGGAATAATATACTTATAGCAATAGTGAAGGAGAAGCATGGCAGTGTTGTAACTGTGAATGGGATCTGAGTATAAAATTCACATGCTGGCAAAGGACCAGTTTGCATTTTTATGTATTATAACACTGTCCTATTATATTGTGCATACAATCTCCCCCTAAACAAACAAACAAACAAAAAGAGAAAAACAATAATGAAAAAGGGCAGTATCTCCCAGGGCAGCTACTTGATGAAAATTGACAAACCATGGAAGTATTTTTTTCTTTTATCCCAGGTTCTGCAGATCAGGCAAACTTCTCTGCTTCTAACTTTCCTAATTTCAAATTTTTGCTTTGTTCATATCTCTGTAATGCTTGCCTTAAAAATTAGGGTTGAAAGTATAGGGTTTTTGCTTTAAAATTTTATGATGGGATATCCAGTTTCCCAGGGAGAGTGGGCTTTATATGCTATTATTCTATGACATCTATGACAATACACCCCATGTATTGTTATCACAGATATGAGAGAGAAAAGACAGGTTATTATTTCTCAATTCAGGGCACGGAGGGTCCAATATGTAGGCATGACTCCCCTCTAAGAGAGGTCTGCTTCCTTCCTGGGGCCTGGGTTAAGGATGTCACCCGGAAACTTCCCAGCCTGGTTAGACCCACTGGCTATTATCCATTGCTGGTCCTACACGTGGGAGGAGAAGTGGCAACGTGCAGCCTGAGGGCAATCAGAAGGGACTTTAGGGAATTGGGGCACTCAGGCACACAGGTCATATTCTCTTCCAATCTTACCAGTGCTGGCAGCAATATAGAAAGAAATAGGAGGATATGCTCAATTAACACGTGGCTCTGTGGCTGGTATCATCGTCACAACTTTTTTTTTTTGGTAACAGGAAGCCTTACACAGCGGCAGGCATGATGGAATCAAATGGGATCCATCTTTCTCGAAGGGGGAAGAGAGCCCTGGGACACGAGCTAGCAGGGCTCATTGAGAAGGCTTTAAACTAGATTCAAGGTGGGAGGGGGTATCATCAGGGAAGCAGGTTATGGGGTAGGCAATGGCCTGTCAAGTCACTCACAGCCACCTAACTCCATAGCCTGTGTAGGGTGTCCTAAACCTGAAGAGGCTAGATGGGAAAATAAGAGAACTCCTGAAAGTCCCCATGGTCAGCTTCCAGCTGGCCCAGCTAGAGAGGCACACTGGGTGCCCAGCTCAAATGCCTCTATGTACATGCATGCAGCATGGGGAGTAAACAAGGGGAATTGGAGATGTGTGTGCAATCGCAGACCCCATGATCTCATTGCAATTACTGAGACATGGTGATGCCAAATACATAAGGAACTTGGGGACACAAGTTCCAAATCTAAGGCCTCTTTAAACTGAGTTATCAAAGCAGTTAACTTTTTGGTGAAACACAATGTCTGAGAAAAATAGTTGGTCAAGAGTGTGTGTGTGTGCATGTAAAATGTCTGTACTATCACAGAGAACAAACTTTCTCCTGCTGCCTTCTCCTCATCCTGTTTCTTCCAGGCTTCAGCACTCTCCACTAGCCCCTCTCCACTTCTTCCCTTTTGATAACATCCTGCACACATTCTCTTCCTGAGCAGGAGCAAGCTTGTATGGTTTTTTGCTGTCTGTAAGTAAGGTAATGTGGAAGATACTTGCTACTACCCCCCAAGACTGACACTGCTCTAAGATGATTCTGCTCCACATAGCCTTTGACATTTTAGCGCTTAAGTTTACTTCATCAAGGCATGAACAGAGGTCAAACCCTGCAGATTTAATTTTTATAGGTCATGACATTATTTCAGCTCATGTCTGTTGAAAAACAAGGAATCTTTTAGTGATCACAACAGCAAGAGCTTCACCTGAGTTCCACAAAAATGAGAAAAAAACACAGCAGCTTCCAGGACCCTCAATATTTGCACATTGATCAGCACACTTCACAGATTTTTAATATTATGAAATTCATTCTTCTAATTTAAGCACCAAGTCAATTGGTGTTTAATTTGGTGTTTGGTCAATTTAAATCCCCAAAAATTAATCAAAACGTTTGAATTCAATTTCTTATGTCCTCCAATGTGCTAGGTAAGTGCTACTTTTAAAGTTACACCAACAGCAGCGATGATTAGGTCCACTTATTACTTTCATTTCCTCACACCCCTGAGAAGCTTGTGAAAGCTTCATTCTTATTCCCTGCAGATGTATTTGCTCAAGACCTTTTTCAAAGTGAGATATTCAAAATATATTCTTTATAGAAAGATGTTATTTAAATGGTAAGCATCTGTAAGCTTCTGCTGTTGTCCATAGAAGTTCTACCTTTTGCTGTGGTAATTCAGAGAGAGCGCCTTAAATCATTTCTGCTGCTAACCTTTCTCTGAGATAATTAGCAGAACTACTTCCAGCACCATTTACTGCTTGATGTGAGCAAAAAAACCTTTAGATTCTGTCCTGGATTAGTAGTTGCTTTTACAAAGTATCTGTCTTCCAGAAAAGATCTTAAAAAAACTAAGAAGTCAAGCACTATTGTTAGCAGACAGGAGATAATTAAAATAATTGGTAGTTCCTTGGTGCCTGAAGTGCCAATGTAGGCAGTGAAATAGGACAAGATGTTCACCTTCTGCTAATGCTGTGGTTTCATGAGCCTTTGCAAGGATTAATGCCGATTACTTCCTATAGATCTGCACATGCTGAGCACTTTCTGGAGCCAGCACTGGGACTCTTTATATGTTTTGTGGCTTGGTTGAAGCAGATATCTACTTCTATCCAGCAAATCTAGCACTTAGTGAGAAATTCTAATTACTAAGCAATTACCGATACACATCCAGGCTTACATATCTTAAATGTTTTATGAATACAGCTTTTCTGCTCTGCCTATAACCATGGCTATCTGTGATTGCAATTAGTTATCAAAGACTTAAATTTTGCTTTTCTTCAAAAGAAAATGAAAAAGAAAAGCTTACAGTTATTACCATTCAAGCAAGAAATAATTGGCAATTTGTACTGTTATACAATTCATTTGTACTGTTACCTTTTCCAGCTATGCTGCCTAGATGACTCTTGTGACCTGAAAATCCAATAGTTCAGTTTGTATTTATAAGTTTTCTGATCTAATTTTGAATGCTAGTCCATATGCATATGCAAGTAGGACCAGGAGGTGGGCCTTGGCTCTAGATTGCAGAAAAACAGGGAAAGAAGCAAATAAAACAGACTTCTGGTTTCATATGGTTTTGCTTTGTATTATCAGCTATTTACCTCCATAGAAGATGCTTTTTCTTCACCCCTGCTCAGCGTGCTGGGAGTTAGTAATGGGACTTTCCTCAGAAAAGGTCATTTTCCCAAGACCAATTAAAGATTAGTTTTCTATGGGCTGAACTGATGTTCAACTATTGCACTGATAACCAGGGAATTGAGGAGCTATAGCTCTGAGATGGTCCCTAGCTATATTCATGTGGGCCAGTTAAGTTATCTGAATATCTATTTCCCACCTGTTAAAAGTGGTTGATAGACCTTTTTACTCAAAGGGTGTTGTAAGGAGAGATGCTGTGGAGGTACCACAGGAATAATATAGCAGAAGAGAAACCAGAGAGACAGTGTCTCTAACAACTTGTTGTCTCAGGCTATATCCATAAAAAAACAAGGTCAGGGACTTGCCTGGCCCCAAGGTCTAGTAGTACAAACTGGCAGTGTTCAGAAGAGACAGCACTTGCCCCTGGGTCCTCTCTGTGCTCCTTGCAAAGAAGGCTAAAACATAATTACTATTGTTGTCTTCGGGAGGAAAAAATCTTTTAACTCAGAGGGAAACATTAACTTACTTCACTCTTATGAGGAAGCTGAGTTTTATTATCCTGACTTTATTGACTGAGAAATTGAGACATCAGGGCCCTGTTAATTTCTCCTAACTTCTTTGAGATTCCCAAGTCATAAGCCTAACCACCCTGTATGTTTTTTTCATCTTAGCTACATCATTTAGTGCTCCATTAAGTGAGATAATTCCAGGCTGGGGATATCTACCATCTGAACGAAAACAGATTTGTTGCTTTGCTTTGGATGCAGATCAATATCTACTACATGACCACTATTAAGTGACAGAAAACAAATCAATAAAATCACAATCTCACAAGCCAGTTAGAGGTAAACTTAATTGCATAAACAAATCATAGCATTGGGGTGAGATTGTTAGATCTATTAAAAGGTAAGCATTTGGAAGGGAACTAATTATATCTGAAAGCTTTTCTCAGGGCTCATCTCTCTGATTTCTGATGGCATAACTTTCTTTTTCTACTCATTTGTGCCTTATTTACCACGATAGATAAAATACTCTGTTGTATTTTTTTATCCAAAATGTGATAAACCTTATTTTCACGTCCGTACATTTCAAGTTATGATAGCACCTAATTGCTGTAATCATGTCTTCTAGTCAACTGTAGGTTGAACTTCTGTACTCTAGCATTTGTCATTTAGAAAGGGTTAAAAGATGAAGAAAAAAATGCTTGTTTTAGAACCATTTCCATAATGCACTTGTGCATAATGCCATTTTATGTGATTATACAATAATATTTAAGGCATTGATCAAAGACACACAGGACACAGGCCTGTCAGTTCCAGAATCCACTAGGATGGAAAATGTCTGCTCAGAAGCAGTGTGTAGCTTGTCTTCCAGGACTGCAGTTTTTCCCACACTAAAGGAGCCAAGTTTTTGAGCTAGGAATGCTCCTGGACAATCTTTCTATTTCAACAGCAACAACAACAAAAGAAAGCATTTGGCTTCTGGATCATGATAGTGTGACAAGAAGAAAAGACATTGAAGCGAGAAAATTTCTTGCAGAAAGAAGCATTATCAGCTCTTCTATGTTTATTTGAAAGCGATATGGGTACTGGAGCTGAAGCAGAAAAGCAACGTAATCTGAAAGAAAAGAGCATTTTCTTCTATCTACCCAAAAAGCTATTGGCTAGCTTCACCGCCTGCTCTGGCAAAATCCAGGCTGAGAGCCCAGATACGGAAATCTTGCCAACTGTGGAGGAGAAGGAATGACATTGGACTTTACTGCGGTCTTAACCAGTCAGTAAGCAGGTTTCAAGCATTTAGTGCATGGATAGGAGGGGATTTCCAGAAAATATACTGCATAGCTCAGAAGGAAACACTCCTAAATAACACAAAAAGAGTTTTTGATGGCTCTCAGGATACCTTTGAGTGTTCACTAGCTCACTTCATGAGCAGGAAGTTGGCTGAAATTATGCTTATATAACAATTACATTTGCTAACTTTTAGTTTTAGGAGTTCCTGATATGCCTGTACCATTCAGTCCTTCAAGAATGCTTGCATTGCTGGCTTTGTGATATAAGTCATTTAAGGAGGAGCTGTTATGAACCACCAATGTTTACTTTTTGCTGTAGGCTTTTTAGAGATGAAACACATTTTCAGGTATAATTTATGCCTAGGGTTTTCAATTGGTTTCTTTGAGTCCTGAAAAAATGTTTTCCCCACTGTGTTTCCACACTTCTTTTGCATCCCAGCCAGGAGATATATTGTCACTTATCACTCTTTGGGACATGTAAAGAGCAATTGCTTTTAGTAACAGGTGCAACTCCAGAATGAAAGCATTTGTGCATCTACTAAGTCACATAACCAGCATCAAAATTCGACCTATCCATTGCCATGTATTTTGGAATAAGAGTTATTATAGAAATGTAAATTGTTTAAATTGTTGCTCTTGCTATTGGCATTGATGCTACTATTGTGGAAATGAGAAAAAGCAACGGAGAACAAAGTAGCCTATTCAATCAACCTGTTTTGCGTGACATACATGTTTTTGTATTTCTGATCATTCTTATTTCTTCTTTCCCTGAAGCTGTGCAAGAGTTTTTAATGAAGTATCAAAGGATTACTCAACACTATGGTACACATTCTCACACTATTTATTCTGTTATGGTCTGGAATAAAGCATATAATATTTCCAGTGAAGAAACGGAAGAAAATGCATCATATTTTTTCATCAATAATACATGCAGTTCCTAATGTAAGGCAGTAATTTCTCATATTTCAAATGGTTGGCTTTTTTTTCTTCTGAATGAAAGCCCAGGAGAAATTTTCTGAATTATGTTGCCCTATGGATCAGTAATCTTAATGAAATAAGTAGCATCATATATTCTGAGAGGATATAGTCTGTAATTTCTGCATTTAACCCATTAGGAATTAAAAAAAAAATACAAAGATAGGGTGACTGCATATGAAAAAATGTCTTAAAGACATGATGATTTTAACTTGATGGCAGTTAAATCCCAGTGACAATTTTAAGAAAAGATAATGATTTTAAAATACTACTTTTTGAAGAAGACTATGTATATTTTGCTTAAAAAAGTTGTAAAGAAGACTTGTTTCAGATCCAAACTCTGACCTCCATTTTATATTATTCAGATCCAGGCTGATCAAGAAGTTTCTTTATCCAAAATTCATGAGCATGCTGAATCCAACAGCATGTAAGCTTATGTCGGCCATGCAGGAATTTCATATGAAACCACAAGAATGCAAATCAGAGAGAGTCATCCTGAGATTCCTCTCTTTTAAAATACTCCTTTGAATTGTGGTGAGCTATTCCACACCAAAAAAACTGCGTCTGCTTTCTAATGGAATCAAATTCATCCCTTCCACAGTGTTTTCGAGAAATCTTTAAGACAAGAATGAATGTACTTATCTTTCCTCTTCATTTTGTTCTCCTTAATTAAAAAGATAGATAATTTCTGTTTTCTCCCTTTAATGGAGAAAACCAAATTCCTCATTATTATGTACTCCAGCGAATTAAAACAGGATACCTCTGTGTTTTTCCTGCTTATCCTATCTGCAGGTGTCAAGTGAAATACAGAACCCACCTCTGCTTGGGAGGGACATCTCTACTTAGATGCTCTGTCAGTCATGGCTAAGGAAGAAATTCATGTTAGGGTAGTGTTGCCTAGGTCTTTTATGCTATATGAAAATTTTGTTCTATAAGTCATGCGTGGGAAGGTCGAGGTGAAAACTTCAAATGAATGAATCTTCATTAATAAAATGTTCCCAAAAGGTTTGCATCTGTAATTTATCCTGATAGAAGCTTGAATGAAAATTTGATAATCAAAATTTAACTATGTAAATATGACCTGATAGCAGGAGAGACATCTAACTCCTCTTACCCTTCAAAGGGAAGAAAAGTGTCACAGGTAGATGAGAAGTTTAAAGTGACTGAAATTTAGCTGAGTTGAATCCCACCCTTGGTATTCAACTCCAGTTTGGAGAACATGACAAGGAAGCATTCCAGATATCAACCTGGAATGGGAACAAGTATGACAGTTTGGCAGATGTTTATCTGTGAAGATTTTATTCTCTGCCCTGAAGTGAAAGCTACTACATCACTCAGCAAGACCAGATTTTTTTTTTTTTTTTGATTTGGACTAGCTGCAGCAGTTGGTTTTAATAGGTGTATCTAGTCATTCAGATGGAAGTGTGTTATTACAGCCTCTCAACTCATATGGAAACTAGGGCTGTTCTTGGCTATGATACTTATGACTGGTGGCAGGCACATTTGATACTCACAGATGGTCTCCTGGCTTCCCACATTCATGTCTGTTTATGAGGCTGGTAATGCGCTCCTATTTGCTTGGCTTTTTTGATTCATGAGCATTATAGAAGGTGCCAAATGAGCATGATTTGAGACGGGCAGCTAGTATCACAGTGAATACAATCTTTGTGATGAAATCTTTACGGCAAGGCAGCTGTTGCAGTGTTACCCTGTGTTATCCTGATGATGATGCATGTTGACACTGATGCACCCAAATAGGAGTTTGCTACTTAGAGAGGAGGGAAATTTTATGGTAATCCCCAAAGGGCAGCTTGAGACTTTGTAGTGTGTTCTTTCTCATAGAAAAAGTGCCTAGCACTTCCTGAACACCAGAAGAAACCTCTTTTAGAAATGTCATCCTATTTAGTTCTGAAGTATCATTTATACTGAAAAACAGGAACATAAAGCCTGACAGTTGAATATTATTTCCAATCAAAATCACGTTGTTCAAGAAGAATACATCATATGATTTTCGGTTTCCTCTCTGACTCATAAGTCTTTGGAGCATACTGCGTTCTCATGAGTGAACTGCAAGAAGACTGCAAGTTAGAATACAAGAAGGCAGGAGCTATGTATACTGGATATCTGGATGTACTTCTTAAAAGTTCCCTAGAAAAATGAGACAAGATTGTAAAGACTAATAAGACTAGGAGGGTAAGACTAGAATTTTAGGAGGAATCAAGTGAGGATCTTCCTTAGCTTTGGAAAACTGTTGAATCCTTTCTTGCATCTCTAATGACATTAATACCTTTAAACACAGGGTCATTAGGTAAGTTCTTGTAGGTAAAAAAGAGTACCTTTCAAAAGTTTCTAGTCTAGTTTCTAGCTTGGATTATCTCACCTTATTTAAACTGCAAAAAAACTTACTGTATCAATGAAGAGGGCTGAATCACTCGCTGACAAGAAATGCACTAAAGCCTATATGCCCTGAGCACAATTTACCTTCCCATCTCCTTTAGACCAGCTACAGTGAGAAAATAAATGACCATATTAGATAAGACAGCCAGCATGTAGCAAGCAAAGTGGGATAAATCCTACCCTTACGCCCCCTACTAATCTACAGAGATCACGCACAGATGCCATGTAGATTATAGTAGAACAACTTGATTAAAACAAGACCAATATTTTAACATTTGTCTTTTTAACAAACTTAAAACCTGGAGTAAAAAGGACATGGCTATCACATTCATAATAGGAAAATTTAGTTCTTGATGAATTAGATTAATCTGTCTTGGTAAATTGTCATTCTTCTGATGATGAACTCTGCTTAAGTGGCAATATATAATAAATGCAGCATGGCAAAGTCAAGACAATATAGACAGTGCATTACAGGAGGAGAGGATACTATTTTTTTTTTTCACAATGGGAAACACAGGACAAGATTTTTAAAAAACAAAATTAAAATCAATTGAAATCAATATGAACCTTTCAGTTGACTTCACAGTTATTTTCTTCAGCACCCTGAAAGATTTAGGGTGAAAAAAAAAAGATAGAAAAGACTGTCATTAATTTATCCAGTTCTGAAAAAGTTTTCCAACAAAAAGGATTACAAAATTTTTTCTAATTATAATTTGTTGACCAAATTCAAACCAAATCCATTAATTTACACATCTTTATTTCATTCTGCATATTTTAATAGTTCCAGGTAATGGATTTAGCAGGATAATTACACTGGAAGAAGGTAGCCGAGAACACTTCTGAAAAATACCAGAGGTTCTAACTTTAACATTCTGGCTTTATATGGCTGCAAGCAATGCACATTGCACACTCAAGACAACTTGGTTAACATACAAGGAACACTGTAACTAAATTTGATGGTATCTAATCAATGGGGTCTAATTTATGGGTCTAATCAATATAACTTAATTTATAATCAGATTTATTCCTCTGATTTGTGAATGCAGCCCTATTCTCCTTCATCCACTTCCTTCTGAAATGTTCTTTTCCTCTGCAAACATTTTAATCTCTTCCTCTACTGGATCACTTAAGTAGTCTAGATAGCTCTGTTTGTCCTTGCATTGCTTGGCAGCATTCCTTTTTTTCTACTCATGATCCGCAAATGCAGTAGAAACAGCAGAATAAGGGTTACTGGCTTTGGTCCCTCAAGCATTACTGTTAATCATCATCCTGCAGGAAAGGCATGACTTCCTGTAGCTTCTTCTCATGTGATGCTTAAGATAGATGTAAATGTATGACCAGACTCTGAAACTGTGCTGAAGAAGTACTTGAACGAGTGGTCTCTGGCTTACTTCTGCTGAGCTGCAAATAGGCAGTTTAGAAGACCTTCAAGGCAAGCCTTTGAATCATTAACTGCTCAGCAACCACACCAAAACCCTGCAATTGTTCTTTTTTTTTCTTTTTTTTTGATCTTGACACATAGAATCATAGAATCTTAGAAGCATTTGGGTTGGAAGGGACCTCTAGAGATCACAGAATCATAGAATCATAGAATGCTTAAGATGGAAAGGGACCTCTAGAGGTCATCTAGTCCAACCCCCTTGCACACACAGGGTCACCTAGAGCACATGGCACAGGGACTGCATCCAAGCGGGTTTTGAAGATCTCCAGAGAAGGAGACTCCACAACCTCTCTTGTCAGCCTGTTCCAGTGCTCTGTCACCCTTACTGTTAAAAAACTTTTCCTTAAGTTCCTGTGGCCACCACTGAAAAGAAGCCAGCACCATCCCTCTCACTCCCTCCCTTGAGGTACTTATAGACACTGATTAGATCCCCTCTCAGCCTTCTCTTCTCCAGGCTGAACAGGCCCAGCTCCCTCAGCCTCTCCTCGTAGGGCAGATGTTCCAGGCCCCTGATCATCCTTGTAGCC
>NW_010586875.1:56647-100336 GCF_000705375.1 Tinamus guttatus | reverse complement strand
CCTGTAGCAGACACCCACCACAGTGTCTCCCACATTAGCCTGCCCTTTAACCCTTACCCACAAGCTCTCAGCTCGCTCAGCCTCCACTCCCAGGTTGAGCTCCATGCATTCCAGTTGCGCTCTCACATAAAGAGGAACTCCACCACCTCACCTTCCCAGCCTGTCCTTCCTGAAGAGCACATAGCCTTCCATGGCAGCGCTCCAGTTGTGTGAGCTGTCCTCTAGTCCTCTAGGAGTTGGACTAGATCATCCAGTCCAACACAGAAACATAGGGTTGGGTGAGTTTTCTTGTTTGACTGTCTGATGTTACTAGTTCCCTGATGGCACAGGTTTTTCATAAATTGCTGAGGTTCTGTCTGAACATTAAAAAATGAGCAGCAGCAGATTCATTCAATACAGTCGTCTATGATGATTTTGTATATGCAAGCATTTCACCTGTGGTACTTCTTATTAGCTGATAGTGTTACATGCCTTATGTACTTATAGTGAAAGTCTTCTTATTGATAGCAAACGCTGTAAACTGTCTCGCTTAAACCCAGTCATTCACTGTGGTCAGAGAATTACTTCTCTTACTAAAGAAAACTAACAGGTAAGTGCTATACAATCTACCTCATATGAGCACATTGCATTTTATTTAATTTTATTCCAATTTCTATTGATCTCTGCATACTTTGGAGCAAAAATAACAAGCCTTTGCTTGCCTGCATTACATCCCCTTTCTTAAATATGGCATTTCATTTATTAATAAATCTTATTACTGGTCTCATAACTTCACATGTCAACTTTCTAGCAATATTCTAGGATGAGAAGCAATTGGTCTGCATCACTGTTTGCTTTGAGGTCTTTGGTCACATCTGAATCAAGCTGAAGGAAGACTTTTCAGTATGAACAGCGTACTCCATGTCATCTCAATGTCCTGCATATGTTTGCTCCACGGGACTGCTTTAGGTGGACATGAAAAAGTTGGCATGTCCTGGCACATTCAGCTGTTTGTTAATCCTCTTCTGTGCCCTGAATATTGTGTTCTAACCCCTCCAGAGTCTGCAAGCTTTTGTGCAAATAGTCCATCTAATCTAGACTGGAAGGGAGAATCTGGTTCTTGACACCAGGATAAGCCTTTAAGGATAAGGATAGCCTTTAAGTAAGGCTGAACGTGAAACTGAAGATGTTCCACCATCTCCTCAAATGGCTTAGGACCAGTTCCATATATGTCTTTTTTTTTCCATATGTAGCAATTTCATCCTTCCTTTCAGAAAACTGAGGGAGAAATATGTATTCATTTTTTTTGTATGATATCTAGATTATCTTTAATTGTTATCCCATTCCAACTGCATAGCAACTTCGTATATCCTTGAGCTTCTTGACTTGTGTGTGAAAAAAAAAATCACTGCTTGTTTTCAGAAAATTGTTGGATAATTTTTGTTTTTGCTCTATATTTGGAGAAGCTAGAAAGGTAATTATTAATATTAATAATCTCAATCCTGTGTCTAGTGAGTTGAAGTCTCACATAATGACTTAGTTTGTGGTGGTGTTTATTTCTTGATTCCAAGTATTATAGTTACCTATCAATAAATTAATGGAACTTCTTTGGCGTTCCAAAGTTATTTTAACCTGAACATACCCTGTAGCCCTTCTTCACTCTATATGTATATATAGAGAAAAGCTAAGTCTATCTTAGCTTTAATTTTGGGATACTGCCCCATGCCCATCTATTTTCCTGAACATTATGCCATTTAGCAATGGTGCTCTGTACTGTGATTGCTATGCCACTTCATAATTTCTCTAGTGTTTATGCTAGGTATGTTTATGCCAGCTCTGTTATTCATATAATGTCTTTTTTTTCACCTCCTGGACCAGTATCTCTAGGTACTCTGTACTGTCACTGAAGAATCTTGCATTAGTTTCAGTTGTCCTTTCTGATGATCATTCCTCCTTACTTTGTTTTCTATAGAGCTCCTCTCTCCCACCAAAGGCATACCTGGTAGTGTGGTTAGCTGAGTTCCAGATTCAAGTTGATGTTGCATTAAAGTGAGGTTGCATTAAAGAATCAGTTGCAGATGTCCTGGGGCTACATCCCATGCTTTCAATATACACTGTTAGATAAAATCATCTGCTTTTATTTGTAGCTGTATATAAATTATAGGTAAGATATAACTGTACTTGTAAATATAAGAGAATTACTGTATAACAGAATGACTTGTTAGCAAAGTTTCAAAACTATTGGTAATTATAGTTGACGTTTAGGCAAAAAAAATCTTCCATCAGTTTTTATATTTGAAGGTTATTAAGACAATAGAAGAAAATAAATCTCAATCTTTTAAAATTTTCCACTATATAAACCCAGGCTTCACTTTCTCTCCCTCAGAAATATCCATAAAACCAGAAAAATATAAAGGAAAACCCACTCCATTCTGATTATGAAATAAAGGCCATTCTTTCTAAATATAAGCTAACCTTTGGCCATATGTTTAAACATCCCAGTAACTGCTTCTATTGTTTCTTTTTTGTTAGGTAAATTTATGGCTTATTGTCTTTCATCTACTGTAGGTGGAGATTAATCATTATTTAAATTTAAAAGATATAACAGCAACTTCTGTTACTTAGTAACACAAATGTATGATTATACTCTGGAGGAATTAACTATTTTCATAAGTCTCTTTTAGAAAATTGCATAGTTCATTAGGATTGGAGTCACAAATTGCCTTGAGGGCACACTTGCCTTAAACTAGGTGTACCAGGGCTGAGGGAATGGCAAGGAAGGCCATTATCCACTTGAACTGTTGAGTCACAGCGCATCATGGCTAGATTCAGGATGTGTCTGCATCCTGCCTTACACCACACTGCATTTATCGTTATTGCCAGAGGTTTGGGACTGTCTGAAGCACTCAGACTTGTAGAGGAGAAATATCCAGTAACAAAATTTGGTGAAATGGCAACAATCCGTATGACACATTTGAAAGTATGCAAATAGGCTTATCCACAGAAAGAGAGTTATGTAAAATAAAGAAACTGAGAAAAACAGACGAGTCCCTGGAGTAGCATAGCAAGCCAGGAGCTTGGGGAAAGATGGGACAAATGGGCTAAATCATTGATTAAACAAGATGCTAGGCCAGACTCCCAGCTTCTCTAGGACTGTTTATCTTACCTAAGCCCCATGCGACAGAGGGTGGGTGGCATCCCAGCATGGTCTGTGCTGTTTCAGGCAGAATCATGCACCTGAGGAAAATCCTTAAAATAAGTGATTAGCACTGTGACCAGCATGGCCTAGAGCATCATTGCTGTTGCTTTTCTTAGGTTGTCTAAATTCTGTCAAGCTATTTTTTCATATTTCACCAAGTAGCATAATTCTAAAAAAAATGTTGATGAGACTCCATCTGAAGAATCCCCTCTTATCAATCAAAATTGTATGAAGACAAATACAAAATTTGCATTTCTTTTAAAAATGTAGTACTTCAGGTTAATTTTGCACTCCTTTTTCTCCTGTTGAATCAGGACAAACAGAGACTTGAATAACAACCTGAGTGGTTTTCCCCTTTGGTTTGTGAAATCCTTCTTATTAGGTATAAATATATAGGGATAAAACACATTATACAGTTTAAAACAACAATGCCCCAATCCTATTTTTACTTTATTACCTCTAAGTATTAAAATATAGAAATTGGTGGAAACTGGGGTAGATATTGGGAGATATATTTGGAACTTAAATATATATATATATATATATAAAATAAGCTCTGCTCCATATTACTCTTAAAAGATGTTTTTACTAGGGTAAACAAGCAGCTTGGCTTTCCCTCATTGCAAGTTATTTGAAATAAGTCAAATAAAGGAATTAGATAAATACTGGGCAAAACTAGTCCATGATTAGGCACTGAACAGACTATTTCTGACTGGCATGTCTTAGAAAGCTATATCAGACTTGCCACCCGGATGAGTTTTTTTTGTTTGTTTGTTCCTTAATTAACATAGCATTGATCTTCTAAGGCGCATCCTCCAGTAATGTGTGGTGAGATCTTTTGAAAATATTTGGCACTGTTCAGGGGTGACTACTACACTACATTACATTTGAGGGTTTTAAAGTTTTTCTGAGGTTTTTTAATATGAAAATAAACATTCCTATTATTTTTCAATACATCTTGCAGTAACTTTTTTTTTTTTTCTAATGGCAAATGTTTGGTAATGCAGATCCCTGCAGATGGAATGCGTAATATTCTATTTACATTAATTACTACTAGTATCCTAATATAAATTTGAATAGCCAAGGTCTAAAGGACTTTGAAAATGAAACTGAGTGAAACAGGTTTTCCTGGAAAACTGCTTATGTTTATAGACGCAATGATGATTTTCATAAACGTCTACTACAGCGCTCACGCTGAACTTCCCTCAGCCCTGCCTGAACAAAAGGAACAGCTTCATCAACCTCTGGCTGTCCTACAGCTGCTATAGAGTGCCCTTTCACAAGAACACGGAGCACAGAACAAGTCAGGCATGTAGAGCCCAGAAGCCAAGATTCATTTTACCTAGCAGTAGTCAGTGATGGAAAACAGACATCTGAATAGGTGTCTCACTGGCACATAGAAAAATCAGTAAGGTTTACTTAAAAAGGAGAGAAAGATGAAGGATTTCAAAAAGTTTTACACTGATCTTGAAAATTCTTATGTGTATTATTAATGGTAAATGTGATCTGCAGAATAGCAAACTTTTCAAGGTCTGTGTTAAAATGTCAAAAACTGAAATAAGTAGTACGATTTGCTTAAAATCATATAAATGTTTAGAAATAAGTAATTGAATGTATACAAAATACTATGTGTAACTCCCCATGCCCACACACATTGGGCAAAAGAATAGTGCAGTAAGTATGCCCAGTTCTGGAACTGCACTATTCCTTTGACTTAGGCCTCTTGCTAACAAAGAAACATAAATAAATAAATCTTTCACTCACTTTTTGGGTTAAAGCCACTGATAAATACAGAGCCACGTGGAAATGTAGTTATTGAATATATTTTGATTTAAGTCCTTACCTGCTCTCTTTTTTAGGCTCTAAGCAAATTAGTAACCATACTGTTTATACTAACCAGATTTCTATCTTTATATTCAGTCTCCAAACACTTAGTAAACAGATCCACAATGGAAAATTATAAATATTCATTAAGAAAAGACTCACTACTATGGTGGATGTTAACTCTATATCTTTCTGCTTCATTTTTCTTCTACTTGACATTATGCTTTGAGCTTTCTTAGGTACTTGGGACCATGCAGATTTTATTCTAGTATACACCTTACATAACATTCAAGATAAAAGAAATCTTTGAATCTCTCTCTTTGATGATGAAGTTTAGAGTGTTTTTACCAAATAATGCTATATCAAAATGAGTTTTTCTATTGCTTTTCTGAATATCACAAACCCACAAGTCCTCTTTTTTTGGGGAGTGGATGCTTAGAATGGTAGGGATAAGGGTAATCTCTTAAACTTTAAATCATCTGAATTTTGTTTATGTAGTGATATCTAGTCAAGTAGGATTTCATCCCCTTGCCCATGTACAGGTGTCTAGTTCATTTAAATCTCCTTATAGCACGTGAGACATCTGCAAAATGGTAATATGACACAGGACTACAAGCCCTTATGCAGCAGCAGCTGGAGCACAGGGAGGGTAATATAGGACATCTCAAACATGGAGAGTTGAAGTTTGGTGGTGCTCCATTTTCGGAACTGGACTAGATGATTTCCAGAGGTCCCTTTCAACATCAACCATTCTGTGAAAACTGCATGTACCTAAAGCAGTCAGAAAAATTCTGCATAGCCAATGCATGGTTACTTTCTGAGAAGCTTTGAAATTACCCCACCTCAAGGCCACATGCATCTTCATATTGCCCACTTTCTTTTAGTGTTTCCACAAAATGCAACAGACTTTTCTCTCTATGCCATTGGGTGATAATGAAGTACAATGAAGCAGATTTTGATGAAACTTTTCCAGCTGTCTGTGCTTCCTATTGTAATCTCATGTAAAATGACAGTAACTATGAAGCCAAATGATGTTGCCACTTTTCTATGTTTGTACTTAAATAATCACAAGCTGAGCTGCAAAAGATTTCATTGGCATTGACCAGGACGTGCTGCCTTGCCATGAATACTAATACTGCATCTTAAAGGTAATGGCTTTGCTTGGATCTGCTTCAAGTCCTGAGTATGGTTTTATATTCACATTTCTTCAAAATTCATGTGATAAAGGTCTCTGGGAATTTTAGTTTCAGCAGTACCTAATTAACACTCACAAACACGCACAAGTGGAAACAGTATGCCAAAGCACATCTCCTTTTGTCTTTGAGTTAAAATGTTTGTCTTCGTGTAAGGATTACTGCTAATTAAGTCTTTTGGAAATATGTCTTTTCTAGAAGTTATCTAAGAAAAAAGACTGATAAAAATGAAGTGGTATTATATGTTTTTCAGGTAGTCTTTGAAAGGGAAATTTTAAAAACTTTTACTGGTTTGGTCACATGGTCACATATCTAGAATGCAAAAGAAATGAGGGCTTCAGACTTGTTCTTGGCTAGTAGAAGCTGCTTCATACATCCAGTTTAATTTTGGAAGATATTAGGGGTTATTATACCTGCTGAGCACATTTGTCAGCTTGCAGTATATTTTTTTTGATGAAACTGGAATGATAGGAACGGCTCCAGGGAGTTAAGGGAAGCTACCACTTTCTCCTAAGGCTTCTTTTTTTCCAAACAGGGTTCACGGCTGATGACCTTGTCCATTATCACAATAGCTTTTTTCATTCTTCAGCATCATAAATCTTCTGCCCTTTTCTTCGTTTTTTTTTTTTTTTTTTTCCTGTTCAATTTATGGTTGTTTATGTTATCATCAGGACTATCTCTCAGGTATCGTCTCAGCTTAAGCTTCCCTATCTTCCAATAAGCTATTATACTATTTTTCCTCCATTTTAACATACACTCTTTTTCTCTGTTCTCCATTAGCTCCATTTTCCTTCATAATACATTTATCCTTAAATATTGGAAGCCATATCCATCATTAGTCAGTGAATGAGTAGCAGTGATTTAATTTGCCCATATACTAGTATGCAACTACTGATTCCTCATTATGGTTCTCTGATTTTTCTCTAAGGCTTTTGAGAACGGAAAGAAGGTTAATGTGTTATTTATTTACACATATCTTATTAGTTTTAGTTGATGTTCAGCTGAATTCACACTTCAAAATATATACATAATCCATATATTTCATTGGAATATGTGTTTTATGATGGCCCTATAAGCATAATTTTGCAAATAATTTTAAGGCAATTGTCATAATTAGTTACAGGATGAAGAATAAAAGTCCAAACATGACATTTCTTTCAAATCAAAGAAAATCTAAATTCTTTGATTGGACATTTTTAAAGGGAAAGAAAAAGAAAATGCCTTTGGGTTCTTTGCGGTTAGGGGAAATGTCACATATATAACAAATCTTGCATGTTATTTTATTTATTACTGATTTAAGACATGCAAATGTCTTCTGAGTTATCCAAAGACATAAACTTTTCTAGAAGAGGCAGGTCACTGAAGAGATTTTTAACATGAGGAAAAGTGAATGGATTTCTTTTTAGGAAATGAAAAATCTAGGTTTGATTTCCAGCACTACTATGTGAGACTGAACAAGTTATTTAGGTAGTTAACTTTTTTAAATACAGTCAACTTAAGACCATTATGCCAGGTTAGTATCGAACTTCATGAATACACCCTTCATTAGAGCCTATCTATCTGGTGTAAATCAGAGCTGTGGAATTTACCTACATGGTTAATATGACCTATGACTTCATTTCAGGCACTGAAATTGCCCGTTAGGTGATATAATTTTAGCTATAAAAGAAATAAAGTACAACAATGCATTTGAATTAATATATGAAAATGTGCTTCCCCCTATTACAGGTCTTAGAAGCTGTAAAGAATATTCACACCATCCAATTTCAGGGGCTAGCATTAAGTGATTAAGCTAACTGGTTAATAGACAATGGAGGGGATTATTTATAGAGGGAGCTATAGAGTTCCCACCTAAGCATTAAATATACAGCATGAATACTACCCAGTCTATCTTCCATACAAGCGAGCTTCACGTTGGTCTTACAAACATACTCAGAGATCATTTTCTTTGCTACTACCTGTTAAGAGGACAGAATGTGATGGAAATCCTATCTTTATCATTGGTAAGAACATCCTGCAGTATTTTCAGAGTCGATGAACCCATGTGCCAAGCACAGATATCAAGATGGCACTGCCCTACTTGAAGCCCAAGACTATGGTCTCTCAAGCTGTCACAGGACGGACCCAACACATCAGATATGTTTCCCCAAATGATAAGACAGCACCAGGGAAGTCTGAAAAAAAAAGTGTGTTAAATTGGACAGATTAGAGACCAGAATACAAATAAACCTCCACTGTACATGAAGCCCAGAAAAATTTATCTCCCAATTGCCATCCCAGTGCTTCTGCAAAACAAGTGGGCAGTCCAAATGCTTAGTTCAGAACCAACACACTCCATTCCCCTTAAAATGATACATCACGCTGGAATAAAGCCCTCTGGTATTTTTAAACTACTGTCTCCTTCACTGGCTTTTTCAAACTGCTTGAAGTTTCTGTGTGTTGTGAACTCTCTGATGTGCCAGCAGTTCAGCTGCCATAACAAAATGTGCAATTTGAGAGAGCTTCTTTTTAAATCAGTGTCATCATGAGATATTCATTCGTAAATTGCTTATTTATCATCTGACATAGATTTCCATGATAATTCTCAATTACTATACTTATTGTTCTTATAGGACACTGAAGTCATCAGAAAGATGATGCGCATAAGCAAAAATCAAAGAAAACACATTAGAAGTGAGAAAAACTATTAATGACATGTATATGCCTCAAGTACCCAAAAACAGAACTGGTACCAGCATTACAGAATGGAAAAATCCAGTTTTACCATGGTTAGAGAAAAGGACCTCCCTATTCCAATAAAGTTAGTCCCTTAAGATCCATAATCGACGCACTTTCCAGACATAGAATTTCACAGAATCACAGAATGTTTGAGGTTGGAAAGGACCTCTGGAGAACATCTGGTCCAACCCCCCTGCTCCAGCAGGGACACCCAGAGCACGGGGCACAGGGTGGCATCCAGGCGGGTTTGAAAGATCTCCAGAAAAGGAGACTCCACAACCTCTCTGGGCAGCCTGTTCCAGCGCTCTGCCACCCTCACAGTAAAGAAGATCTTCCTCACATGGAGATTAAAATGCCTCTTCTGTGCATACCTAAAGCCCCTTGTTATTAGTCAACTGATTTCTCTTTTTCTTCCTTCCCCCCTCCCCTTTTTTTTTTTGGCTCTGAAAGGTCCTAAGATGCAATGGAGGTTGACCTCATTTCATGCAAATTGTATAAGACATCATATAATTCCTCTAAAGAGGAAGCTGAGCAAACTGTTTCTGCTATTAAAGTATTGCACATACTTTAACTGCTTTTTCAATACATTTTAGTAGATTAAGTACAAGGATATCCAGATCATTATTTATGGAAGAACATTTCAGAAAAACTGCCTCACTTCTAAAAGTATCTCACTAAATCCCAGCAGAATTCCTTCTGTGATTTTAAGGAGCAAAATGAAAGATTCATATGCACAGAAATCAGAATCTCATTTGCATGCTTGTGTATTAATATCAGATACTTTTAAAATTTTTTTAATAGAAACATGGAACCCTGTATAACAAATGTAAGATCATTGATTTTAGTAACCTTCTGTGGACTTCTTGAAGTAGTGTACGAATCTTAAAGGTTTACAAAACACAGGTTGAAAATTATTAGCGCAGATTATTGTGCAGTCTTACAGTGTGTTGATCTATGAGGAAAGAAGCATAATCAGCACTTACACACAAGAATTTAATAACTTAGTTGCATTTAACAAGTAGTATTTCAGATTATATTGGTTTCCAATTCCAAATTTACAGAGAAGAAATTCAATTCTAGGACTTTTAACTATGGAAAAAGAAGTTATGAAAATCTCCAGTGTTATTATTAGCTGGATGAAATATTTTAAAACAATGTTTAGGTTAAATGTTCCCTCTATAAAGATAAGGGATGGTCTCATTTTGCACATTCTCACACAGCGCTGAGAAGATGTAATAATCTCTAGATTATTATTTCTAAACATAAAGCTGAGTGAAATACAATCTAGCTGGTTAAAAAAGCCCAGTAATAAATACAATGAATGCGATTGGCATGTTCAAAACAGTAACTTACATAACAACAACAATAATCAACATAATTTTTAGATTGTCGAAATAGGGCAATGAGTTGCTAAATAACAAACCCTCTTACCCAATCAATAATAGTCTATCACAGGTTTCTAATGGATACCAATTGGTTGCACTCAGCTCTTTAACCTCCACTTGAAGAGCATATCATGCAAAAAAGACAAGGTGAGTGGATGGTCTGAAATCTATAACTATCTTGTAATTAGGAACTTGTAATTTCATAAAACTATCTTTAGGTAAAAAGCATACAGAAATTGCTATGTTTGTCTATATTTGTTTGAAAATATTTAGTAGATTATTAGATTTATTAGATTAAGATAATTCAAACCTCCAGAGAAATTTCCTTTAATCAGTATTAACACAAATACAGGACTTGTTTCAAAATGCAGAAGAAAACTCTTCATTAAAACACTTGTTTCCATTCAATTGATTTTTTCAATAACCATATCTACTAGAATACAAAATTAAATTTAGAAGACCATTTACTATATCTTAATTAAATACCAAAGACCGTGGAACATTTTCTCTGAGATCTAATAACAAGATAGCCAATTAGGGTGATAATTCTGAAATAAAAGACAAATTGTGCCCTATGTTTTGCACAGCAGCTCTGAGGCTTGGAATTGTTTATATGTGGACTGTCTGGGAACACTCTCTGATTTAAATGACTGTTTCAGCTGTCTTCTGAATGCTCAAACTCCCACATCTTCCTAAGCATTTGAGGGAGGTTGAGACTATAAACGTCTCAAGGGTAGGGAATGAAACCTAAAAATGTAACTTTTTACATTTTATCAGAAACACTAAATAGTATTAATTATTAGTATTACTTTAGGACATAGGTTTCATGCACAAATTGGAGGTCTAGTGTGTTAGTATCTCTGTAGGTGCAAAGCATATAAAATGCAAATATGAAAAAGAAAAATATATATATATACACATATCCAGGCAGGGAATACAAAGAAGAAATATGAGGGAACATGATAGGTGATACTCTTAGTATGCTATTTTTTTTTCCATACTTTGCATGGAGAAGGATATTCAGAGATTTAAAGGAGGTCAAGATATTTTTTGCACATTTATGGGGAGCAGTTTCCAGCTATAATGGGCTGCCATGGCAAAAAATGCTTTGTATAAATTATGTCTCTTCCCTAAATACTCAAGCACAGAAACTTCAGTTCATAGAAGTTACTTGTTGCTGTTTCTTATGTTTCACACAGAATAAGCTTACCAGTTAATTTGAAATGAGTTTCTCTCTCAGTGAAAAAATATCAATAACAAAAAATACTGCCAAACAGTCAAAGAATGGAAATGTTTATTGATATTGCTTACAGCTGCTATGTCTAATTTGAGAGCCCACTTATATGCCATTTTTAGAGTAGTGCTGAGAATATATCCCTAATGTGATACAAGCATAATGAAATGGTTCAAATCACAAGAAGAGGGGATAATGTCCACAAACATAAGAAAAAAATTAAACACTAAACTCTATGGTGGAAAAGTGTTGTAGTTGTGGCACTGAAAATAATTTAATTTGCATAACTCCAGGGGGTCTGTTGACTACTGGAGAATTATATTTATTTTTATGGTACACAGTTTACTAGAACTGGAGACTTCTCATGTGAATGCCATTTTCTATCAAAATAAGAATTCTAATGTTTTATGAAATAAATATTTTCACAGAAAAATGTGGATCGCAAAATTTCAAAAATAATTCTGAAACATTTTCATTAATGAATACTGATCAGCAAATTTCTTTCATTAAGAGGTCTATTTTGGATGCTTCAAATGAAGTTTTCCAGTTTGGTCATTGCTATGGATTGTAGAGACAAAACAACCACATACAACTTTACACTCTTTTTATAAAATTCGTTTTGAAACCTGAGGAGTTCAAAGAGTATCCTAGTAGGCAATCTGCCAGAGTCTATGACAAATCTTAAAATGTATCTCTCTTTGATATCAGATAGTCACTAGATGCTCGTAAACTTATAAACTTTTAGAAACAATGACTATGTATGAGAATGTAGTTTCTGCTTGTAGAGCCCTGAAGGAGAGCATCACAACTAAAGTTGCCACATACAGGCAGTATGAAGTAATGTTAGCAACTATTTGGTAATTTAATGCATCCACATTCATTTTGGTCCGGTCTTGAGAACTTCTAACTGCCAAAAATGTTTTCTTTCTGAAAATAAGAATTTGAGGTAAGGAACGCTCTTTCTCGAACTTAAGTAAGATCCTGCTCTTGAGTAGACTTCCTCAGTGGACTATTTTTTGAAGAAAAATTGTCTATTAAAGCCTGTACCTGAGGAAGCACTTCACATCTGCTTACCCATTAGATTATCAAGGACATCTTTGTATCCCAAGAAGCCTTAACACCATCTCACTGATGAGAGGTAGCAGGAGAGAAGGATACTTTGGTCAAGGTTTGTCTGCCCTAATTCTCAGCATGTAACGGATGTTAGGACGTATTCATCCCAAAGTCCCTTTACTGGCAACAGCAGAGAGCAGTTCAGTTTATGTAACATCTGAATTGTATATGCACATGCCTGTATTTTTGCACTGTCTAATTAAGTAAGCTCATGAGAATTTGGGGGTGGCTTTAGGTGATATTAATCCTTCTCATACCCATTAGTGATATGAAAGGTCCAGATATAAACTTATGTGAATGAAGAGTGAGGATATGAATTTAAACCCACCACTGGTTTATTTAGGAAAGAAATAAGACCTTTTCTGTGTTTTGTATGATTCAAAGGTCAGACAATACCCATCTCAGGGAAGATCAAAGAACTTTCTTCCTAAAACATCTCAAGCTCAAGGTGATCTTCCCTCACTGAGAAACAGGACTTTCATATACAACCTGTAATAGGAAAGATGCAGAAAAAAAAACAATTGCTTTCCTACCTCGGATAATAGTCTATATCCTGACCCTACCTAGATCCCTGAACACTTCAGAGGCAACCTGAGAAGGAAGATATGGGGTTTCCAGGGCTAGAGCCCTAGAACAGCTTGAAGGCATTTCTGCAGGTACAGTTCATCTTCACTGCCAAGGTTTATTTATATTTAAACAAAATGCAGGGTCAGTGGAATTTGTTACTGTTTGTTATTGCTGTTGTTCCCAGGGTGTTTCTTTGACCTTCTGCTTGCTGCTGGGAAGTAGGAGTTAATGCTTTGTTGAGTATGAATCATTTGGTCTTCTGGCTACAAGAGCACAACCAGAATGAAACACCAATCCACCACAGACCTCCGGTCTACCAGTAGCTACAACTGGCATATTAAGCTGAGTGTAGTGTAAAATAAGGGGGAAGAGTTGATTATAAAACACTAATTACCTTTACTCAAGACCTTGTACTGGGAGATTCCCATAACAAGGACTTATGGAGGAGCAAGAAGAAATTATCTTCCTGTCAGAGCAATACTGAATAAGTAATTAAGCTATTTTATTGCTAAATAATATCAATGATGTATATTATAATAAAAAAGATAAATCTTCTTAAAAGTTCAGTTAAGAAATAATAGTATCAATTCTGTCTTTCATATGTTTTTTAAAGAAAAACAACTATGTATTCATAGTTACCCTTCTGTGTGAGAGCATTACAAATAATCTGATGTAGATAAAACCAAATGACCATCCCATATTGTGTCTTTTTGTTTCTGAGTATTCACTGCTATCCAGGAATTTCTAGATACTTGCATTTCTAGATCTTTGTATAAATATCTAACAGTCACAGCAAGCAACTAAATAACATGTGATATACTTCTGGTTAAAAAACACAAAATCAGTATTAACTGTACAGCTAACATGAAGTTCTGCATCTTGTGACAGTCATTCTTTTCATGATATTGTTGATCTGACGCTAAATTACAGTATAATTTTCATTATTTCAGGAATACTTACTTAGAATGAGTGTTTGAGTAGTTAACATGAACCTTTTATTCCTCAAATAGTTTCTAGGGGATGAATATGTTTGGCTTTAGAAAGTGCAATGATTCAGCCAGACTCTGAGATCAGTTATATGCACAGTTTTGAAATTCATCGAACATATTTAAATTGCCTTTTCATTGCTAGGGTAGACATAATTTTGCTTTTGGTGTTGATTAGTAGACCTGTATCAAAAATCAACTTAGGCAATCATGGTTAGCAAGTGTTAGCTTCTGATGTTAACAGTGGTTTGTGTATATCAGTCCTCAGAGACAACAAATATTTAACAGAATTCTGATTTAAATGTATGAAATCATCCTGTTTTACAGCTATACATTTTCCCAGGGTAGAGATCATTCACTTATAATAATTCAGCTAGTCCCTACACTCTTTATTGATACCATTTATCATGAGTAAAGGTTGAAGGATGTGGATCCTTAGAAAATACAGATTTTACTTTATTATCTTTGCCTCCCTAATTAAAATATTGTTCATTTTACCCATTTATTATTACAGAGTATTTAATTAATAAGATAAAGGCCAGTAGAATTCAACTTGTGCCCTATTCCTTGAAATAGCTTATTTATTTTTTCTTGTGAAAGCAGTAGTTTCTTGCCAAGATTTATAATATCTTTTCAGGCTGTAGTAAGCTGAATTTTACAAGACTGAGGTTTAGAGAATTTTGGTATTTCATCCACGTTATCAGCTGCCTTCAGCCTTAACCTCTAGAGATGCAACAGCTTCACTAGAAACTATCAATTCAGCTATAGTGCTCTGGAAATGTGTTTGCTGCATGTGTTACTTTGTCATTTTAATAGAGTGACAGAAAAAGGAATTGCACCACCATTTTATAGATCAGAAGTTTTCATTACTTTTACTAAAATCCTTCTATAGTCACTCAGAAATGTTAGGGTTCCTCAGTATAAATCTTTGCTGTGTAGGTAACGTTTTTGCATTCAGATCTTTGAAGTGTTTTAGGTACTCCTAAATCATCTCAAAAATAAAATTAGAGAAAAATCTCTCTGTTTTCCCAATTTGTGCGTTCCTCTCCAATCAAAAAAAGAAACATGTAACAGAAGCTACAAAGCTAAAACAAGTAAGTATATACTGTTCTAACAATCCAGTACTTCCTTTCCATTCTATGACAGATGCTTTTTTCTTACTTACCTACACAAAGAATTTCTGGGGATTTTTATTTCTTATTTTTTTAGAAAAACATAAGGGCAAGCATTAAATGAAGAGCACTGTAGGTTTATCTTATTAACCAGAAGTCTGTGATTGCTCTCCTAAAGATCAGAAAATCTCAAGGCCAAAGCTAACTCTCATCCTGCTCAGAATGACTCTAAATATTTCTAGATATATATACTGGATCATATTTTCAACCTTATTTTTGAAGTTTAAATAGCTATCTTTTATTGTGTAGCCTACACAAAATGGTAGAATAACCGTGCTGGTATCTGAGCAATAAATTTCTTTTAATCTCTTTAGTTCTTGCTTTAAAGAAGAAAGAACCACTTTAAAAAAAAAAAAGCTAAAAAAGAAAATATTTTCATCATTTGAAGAATATTTTTAGTTTCTTACTCTAAGAGTCCCTTTCATCTTCAAAATGGGTTCACCTCAGAAAATTCACAATGAACATTTCCTATCTCTCTTAGAAGATGAATTTGAAGAGAATATTCTTAGGTGAACTACTTCTAGTCTTTCTAAGTCGAAGGTAAAATCATAAACATATATATCTTATGGGAAAATAGTTATATCCCCACAAATGGGCACAACTTTCCAAGAACGCCATTGACTCCAGCTCCCACAGTACTAGATGTATGTATATGTCCATTTGCAATGTGGAAATGTCTTTGAGATTGCCTGCCTGTTTAGTTTTTCAATCTATAGGCCACCTCCCAGTTTTATCTATTTATTAAAATGTCAGCTGTGAAAAGAACATATTTTAAGTAATAAAGAAAAGGTTATGATAAGAAAATAAGTTTGATTGCTTCAGTTTGAAATCTCTCAAGTGTTAACTTATGGGAATGCTTACTTGTGTTAATCTTTTGTAGCTCATACCAGAAAAAAAAAAGAATTTCTGCTGCTCGTATTATTTCTGACATATTTCGTGTGCTAAAAGTACCTGCATTGCAGTGAATACTCTTTTCTAGGCAAATGGTCTCAGCCAGCCACTCTGCTGCTTCCTTCCTCAGCATAACTTAGCAGGGAAATACTATTGCTTAACTTGGGGTCTCTGCGCTATAAGGCTGCATTACAGCCAAGACAGTCTTTAACTTCCAGTATGTGCACTTACCCTTCTTTACCTCTGATTAAGGACACTGTTTGGATACAGGAGGAGAGACAGCTTTTCACTTCCCCAGTCATCTTTGCAGCTGTAGAAAAGCAAACCTTCTCTTTACTTTGCCTTTGGGGTGGCAGGGAAGATTCTGACTTAATATTGCTAATTACAGTGCATTTAATTACTAGGTATAATATGATAGCTGCCTCTTGTCTACACATTGATGCCTGAACAAGAGAACTCAAGGGATAAGTGAGTGGGCTGCAGAGAGCTGTGTCAGAGGCAACAGCATTTGGGTGAGCCTGTAGCAATCCCCTATTCACTGTGGATTTAACAAAAAGGGAGCAGATACCTCATGCAGACTTGGGATAGAGATGAAGTTACTTGTTTGCTCTCTGAAAGTGTACCTGCTTATGTTAGTCTGAAAAAATAAATCTCTCTATACACACACTGTGTTTAGCTTCCACATTTTTGTCGAAGGCAAGAGGCCATTAGAAATATTCTAGACAAAAGAGTTTTGGTTGATTTATTATTTTTCCCTGAAGCAATAGAAATATCCAAAACTGAATTTAAAGCATATTTCAGTTTGCAGAGGTTCATACCCTCATTTATTTCAGAGATTTCACAACAGTTGGAGTTGTACAAACACAGAAAAAGTAATGTTAACTACAGCACATTCACATGCCCCAACCAGACCACTTTCAGAAGGGAAATTATTAAGTCCTCTGTGATTAGATCTTTCTTCATCCAGCAGGTAGTTTTGCAAGTCTCATTGAAGATCTCTTTCTAAATTATTGGAAGAACATCATTTCCCATGTATCTTGAAGTTTCCTTCAGCAACTGTAGCAACAATAGCCCTTTTTAGTTACTAACTAGATTTTATTCATACATTGCTGAGTTTCCTGAAGTCAAACTGCTTTGGGGACTTTCTGGAACAAATGGTCTTGTGCATTTTGTTCTTCTTCCTTATCTACATTCCTACTACTCACTTTTTACTCAGTCCTTTTTGTTGCAATGTCTGAGTGCCTCAGAATCGATAATAATTTCCTCCAATCTATCTCAATGGGAGCTAAATAGCTAATTTTTATTAGCAGAAAACCAAGACTCTGGAAGCAATTTGTGAAAGTTAGAGAATACTTGTGATGTTTTGAGAAGAATGGGCACTGATTCTGAGTACAGTTTCCTAATATTTGATTGATTCTGACTGCCACTGTGCAGCTCGACATCAAGCTGCCTCCTGTGCTCCTGCAGGATCACACTTAAATTGCTTGTGATCACCACACTGCTAGAATAGGTGGTCCTCCCCTAACCCATCTTCAGCTCGGCACCCTCTGCCACCTTAGCATGCTCAAGAGTATTTCTCTATCTTCACTAACAGCCTAGCAGCCAATCCAGTGAATTCTGAAAATGCACCACATGATCCTTAGATTTTGCAAGAGCATATATGGAAGAGGTCACCAACTCCTGATTGCTCTTCAAGGTAGTATAAAAATTCTGTGAGATGACCTGTAATTCTGGATTTCCCATACCTCTGCTCCAGATGTTTTGACAAACATTTGGTATAGTAACAGTTATAGAAGCCATTGATTGATTGAATAAATATCTAACAGCCATTCACAAAATAACTCTGACTGGTAAATTTTGGACATATTTTATCAATTAGAAGCTTGAAAACAAGAATCAGAACCAGAGCTCAAGGAACCATTTCCATATCTGCTGGATGTTTTGACTCTATGTGTTTCATTTTGTCATTTTATACAGAAGAAACTCCAAGTCATTCTAATTAATTTATCTTTTGCCAAACAAGGCAGCTAATTCTATTTTTTTTCTGATGCGTGATAAGCACACTGGAATATGCAATATGTAGAGAAAAGTAACTCTGAGTAGTTCATTGCTGATCAAGCTTAATTTTTGAATGTTGTTTGGAAGCTGAAGACCTTGAGTAATTAATTTTTCCTATACCTCTACTTTCCCATCTTGTTTTTCTCATCCTCTCCTCTACTTAAGTTAGGAGAAGCCCTGCTATATCCCATTTAGAATTACACGTCCTTTGCAAAAGATCCCATCTCTTGCTCTGTAGTTTCATACAATAGCTACTTTTATGTTGTTAAATAAAACAAAGCAAGGACAGTTCTCAGGTCTGGAGGTAAAAGGCATGGCAAGGCCTGCATCCTTATATCTTAACTCTCTTTGACCTCAGAAAAGAGGATCTATGTCAGAACTGCCTCATGGAAACCATCCCTGACAGTGCTGTCACCAGCACCACGTCTGGGTCCTGTCAGATGTGTTAGCTGATACAGGCTGAGATAATGCCAGGGAGCACATCAAAAAGTATCCACTACTTCAGTCTATTCATTGACCCTATTTCATTCAACACAGATTAGTTAATGTCAATAAGCTCAGTTGGGACTAGTAGTTGTCTGAACCAACTATTTAATACAATGAGAAACTGCTAAAAATCTACTAAAAACAAAGTACCTACCACAATTAGTATTCCATATTCCTTTCTGAAGTATTTTCTGAAGTCAGTTATGCTGCTCTGTGCGTGTGTGTTATTTATTCTTTAATCAACTTTATCTGCAAGGATATCTCCTGGCATGCGACCTGTGGATGCCAGAAGTAATAAGCACTGATGGATGCAGCCTGCTGTCCAATTAAGTTGAAAAATGGTTAGGTTAAAAAAGCACTTTTCTTCACACTTGAAAATCAACACACTCACCTTTCTATTTGAGGTTAAGTTCAATTCCTCAAGGTGGATGAGGTAAATATTTGCTGAACATTTGAAATCTTTTCCGTGAGTCAAAAATGTCTGCAGTCACTAATCGCTCACTATCTTTCATCTCTGTCACTGGCAGGCAATGCAATTTCAGCACAGCAAGAATGGAGAGTTCATTGAAGGATATCTTTTCTCCTCCCTCTAGTCTCCTGGTTCTACTAATGTCTAGATTTGTCTGATATGTACACTTCTTGCCACTCCATTTTCTGTTTAGCGGAGCATAAAACAGGTGACATGAAATTTATACTCCTCAAGCATATCATTATTTGCGCAAGGCCTCAGGTGAAAATATTTAGAAAGAAATAGTTGGAAAGAAAATGAAATAAGGAAGAAGAAAAAAAAAAGATAAGAAGTGGAAAACCTGAATACTTATGTCAAACCATGAAGCTAATGTGTGGCTTTTGGAACTTAGTGCATTAAAAATAATAATAATAATTCTCAATTTCACAGAAGAAAATGGGAGCAAAATGAATTTGTGGAGAACCAAATAAGTATCCATTAGCAGATTAAGTTTTCTGTGTGGACCAATTCCACTTCATCCAGCCACAGGCAGTGCCTCTTCTAGTGTCAGTGTTGTATTCTAATCTTAGTTTAACGAGCAGCAACTCAAAGATCAGAGCATTTTATACTACTCCCTTTCCTGGGTAGTTTCACAGGAGAAATTAGCTGCACAATCCATCATTTATTGAGCTATTTAGATGTAGCTTCTTCTCCTCTGAGTGGTTTGAATCATCTGTTCATGGCAAAGTCTTCCTAAAAGCCCCTATATAATGCCCAAAGAAATCCTCCTTATACTCTGGCTGTGTTTGTTAGATGTAGCTTCTTCTCCTCTGAGTGATTTGAATCATCTGTTCATGGCAAACTCTTCCTAAAAGCCCCTCTATAATGCCCAAAGAAGTCCTCCTTATACTCTGGCTGTGTTTATCTTAGTTCCAGTGTCAGGTCCAGGTGAGTGCCTTAAGCTTCACTCCACAAACTCAGCCTAGCTCTGGGCCAGACAAAGAACTGGAAAAAAAAAAAAAAACACCTCAGCATGTCTAGATTCTGGGAAATGCAGCTCTATATCCCTGCAGGATCTCAGGAGGCAAAGGCATTGCGGTCATACATCGCACCTCCCACCCTTGTCAGGTGGCTTTTCTGCAAGCTGCCTGCTTTTTATTTTTTTTGTTTGCTTTGGATTTTTTTTCTTCCTAGCAATTCTCCCATGGCAAAAGGACAACACTTTTGATAGAAGGAACATTTCTGTGGAATTTCTGTGGACCATTCTACAACCTCCTCTACTCCACACGAGTCTTGCTGAACTGAAACAAACCTTCACTTCTGCATAAGTGACTAAAATAAAAGCAAAATCCTTAGCAGGCAAAATTGGATGTTTAGTTGCTGATTTTAATACCAGATCTGAACAAATCACTGAAAGAAGAAGCAATGCTTCTAGATCCTGGATCTTCCTATACCTCTTTTTTTTTTTCATTCTTTTTGAACACTTCTATGTCCTGAAATGCCTCTGACAAATAAATTGCATGGTTTTGCCCCAGACTAGAATCTGCATATATTTGTCCAGTGGAATTGTAAACATTTTTTATTTGTCTGTTTTAACTTCAAAGAGTTTAGATTTTTAATTTCTGAAAGAAACTTCAATATGATGACTGAAAGTCACGTAGTGAATAATAATTCTCTTTATAATTAAGCATGGCAATTTCCACTACAGCTAGAAAAAGAGTTTTTTTATTTCATTTTGGGTTTTTTTTTTCATTGAAAAAAGACAGTTCTCTCCAGACCCTGCTTTATTTTGAAGAGCTCTAAGCTGTGTTGCTCCAGTATTATTCAGAGTCCTTAATCATAAATTTTTTTCTGAGGACTACTTCTAGCAGTTGTGCATAAGCAAATCCCATACAAAATTAAGTGTGCTTTGGAATCTGCAAGCCACCATAGATATTGAAAATGATACTTTGGTACTTCTGAATTGATCAGATGCTGCAGTGATGTGACAGCTCCTTGTGTTTAGGAGAGAAGAAGACAGCACAGGTCTTTCAGCTGGCAGCTGTTCCAGACTGATATAGTGGAGTAGCATTTGCTACACTTTGCTCTTTATCGCTAGCAAGATTGTTTTTCCAACTAAGCTGGTCATCTAGAAAGTCTCTGTGCAAGCCTTTTTTCTAGAATGTGACTTCTTTGAGCTGCTTTAAACATTCTTATTACAAATAATGCCTAAGAAAGCCTTATTTTTCTTCTTTGACTATAATGGAAATCATGACAACTAGCTCACATGAAAAGATGTAAAAAGGAGGTATCTCACTATATTTAGGTGGTTCTGAAACAAAGGGCTGAGAAGGGACTTCTGAAGTCCCTTCCAAAATCAGGCTAGAAAAAGATCAAGATAATCCATAGAAGAGTCTGCAGAGCAAATGCATTTGAAAAGCAGGGCAGCAACGGCAACTGCTTCCTCTTTTGCACAGGGTGGAAGGGTACTTGGGCACCACAGGCTGCTTGGTGGACAGAGGCTACCATCAAAAAGAGTCTGAACTTCCTGGCTGCCCAGCCAGCTGGGCAGAGCTGCATTTCTTACATGTTAAACTAAGTCTCCCACCAAGGCAGCTAGTTTCACTGACACCATTTTATTCCTTTTCCTGCACTGTTCACAAGTTCATCCTTCTAATATCTACTACCAGAAAAGCAACAAAACACATAAGGTGACTGCTGCTGGGCTTGTTTTGTGGATGAGACACTCGGCTTTTCTTATCTCCTCTTAGGGTCCCTCTGCTGATATGTGGGAAATAAAGAAAAGCATACTTTTTTTTTTTCTCTCTCTTCAAAACTATCCCAGAGTATTTTCTCAATGGATAAATGTATCTGAGTGAATTTACCTCTCTCCTGTTCATAGGAAACCAAGGACCAACTGTAGTCACAACATGCTATTATTATTAAGCTCCACATAAGACAAGAGACCACCTATGCATTACCTGCAAGGCGGTAGGCGCAAAGCAGCGCATTTGCTCCAGTTAACAGTCTCTCCCTTTTGAAGAGACCTCTCTGTAGATGCCTAACCCCGAGGTCAGATCATCTCTTAAAATAACGTGCCTCAAATAAGATATAGCTTCAGGATGTGTATTTACATGGGTAAATGTGGATGTTCAAGATGTGGGTTAAAGTGATGCAAACAAAGTGAAATGACATAAATCTGAGACTTGTGTGTTGGTCTTGCCTTACACAGTGTTGTTACTAGAACTGGCTAAACAGTCTTGTGTTTCTCTGGAGCACCTTTGCAAGAGATGCATGCCTGTTGCATATGCACCACGAAGAGATGCCCACTGCTACTTTCTATCTTTTGGATACATACGTGTCTAGGAGAGATGACGAATACATGTTTTATGCATACTTGCCTGGACTTTTATTTTGCACTACTTGGGAAAGAGACCGGCTGTAGTTACACAGCATTACTCACCTGCCCAGCAGCAGAAATTCCCCAGCGAGTCCCAGGCGCCTCATGGCCATCAGCAGCCCCCTCACAGTCATCCCCTCGCAGAAGCAGGCGACCACCCTGGCCTTGGGCAGGTGGCTCCGCAGCTTCCGCAGCAGTTTGTCGAAGCTCTGCTCCCCGGCATTGCTGTAGATCTTGTAGGAATGTGCAATGCAGATTCCTTCCTTGGCCGACATGTCTTTGAAAGCTTCCATTCCACTTTCACCATAGTTTCCTGAATGCAAATGGAAACATATAGGCAGGTATTAAGGTTTGCAGACATTCTGCTTGCTTCAGAAAGAATAAATAATTTAAAGGATACATAATTCATTTGCAGAGGAATCAGTATGTCAATATTTTACAAAATAACGTTAATATTTTAACTTATTTGTCTATTTTTTAAGTCAAGACCAACAAAGCTTCTTAGGGACCTCAATCGTGATTACTTATCTGTATCTCTCTTGAAACCGAAGGCTGTCAGGCACCTGAATATCTGTGTATATCTGGTCTGCAATAGTGTATGTATAAATTACATATGCCCTTCTGAGTCTCTTGACTGAAAGTGATCATTTGCTCTGGGGTTTGCTTAAAAAAAAACACCCCAAAACTAAAAATATATATTTAGAATGTATTTTTAGGTACAGCACTTTGAATACATGCAAAACAAAACAATCACTTGGCAATGAAGTCTGCACAACAACGATATTTTAAGCACAATGAAAGGTAAAAGTTACCCTTTGATGAATTTTTTTCTGGTGACTCAGGAGAATGTGTGGCAAAACTGACAATTAGTATTACTGAGATCAAAGGATCACAGATCAACTAAATGTACTTTTGTTTGTTTTTGGTTTTATCTTTTTTAATTAAATGTCAATCAATGCAATGGGTCAATCTTCATGTTTTATTTCAAGCTATTTCTCCTTTCCAGAAAATCTAGCAATTAATATTTACACTTATTGTTTTTTTATTCTATGTCACTGTAGAAAATTTCTTCCCTGCCAGGCCTAAAGAAAAATCACAGTGCTTAAACAGTGGGTATAGTGATACCACTGACAGTCACATTGACCAAGACTGTACTTTTGCTTCCCTGTGCTCCTCCATCTGGCTTTCTAAATCTGTTTCTTGTCTCATTTAAATCAGAAGACCTTTAGGGTAGAAGCTCTCTTTTCTCCAAAATATCATTTTAAGCACTGAGTAGTATTCCACAGAAATAAAAACTAATAAGACTGACTAATAAGACTGGACTGCTAAGGCCTGATATATGGCACTGCTTATTCTTTACTTATTTTTGTCAGTTTTTAAGCAAAAGAAACTGTGTAAGAGAAAACTTCCTTTTCCTACAAGCGTGAGAATATAAAAGCACTGACAGTGAAAAGTAGTGAGACCTGAAGAGTTGGTTCTGTCAGTCTTAAACTGTTTTGGGGACTCGGGCATTGAATCCACCAGGACTTTGTGTGCCCATCTGTGAAATCATCCCTTTTACTCTGGCGCTAGACTTTAGAGGCCGAATTAGACTCAGCACTGTATATAACATAAAACACACTGCCTCGTTTGAAGATCTTACCATGTGAATAGTCCAAAAGAGACCAACAGTGGAAGAAAGGAAATACCATTTTCCTCATTTCACATCAGGGATGGATCACTGAGACCTTATGAGATTTCCCCGTGGTACTCAACCAGAACAGCAATCTGAATGCTGATCCTCTTAGCTAACTGCACCAACTTCCATTTTCCTCTCTGCTGTGATAAGGCCTGATGGAAAATCCATTACTACTTGTCATGCCTGGACAAAATGCCATAGGATTTTTAAATACAGTTGTTGCAGTGCTTCCTGGGAGCTGAAAATCAGATTCCCCATGCTTCCCTATGTGTCATGCTTTGAGGACAAGCTACATTTCCTGTGATGCATCCACATCAAGTGATTCCCATGAGACTGAAACAGTTCAACCAGAGGGCAAGGATGTGGTACATCATGAAAGAGGCAGTAGAGCTTGAGAACTCAGAATGAAGGAAAAATTCAGGTTGGTCATTTACAACTCCCATGAGACCCTGAGGCCATCTAAATTAAAATTAAGCTGTTTGACAGGAAAATCACTGCTTTGTTTAAAAATATTCTCACTTAGGTCCATTTCAATCAATGCTAAATATTTTGTTTGGCTTTCCAAATAAAAAGTAAAAAAGACCAAAAAGGCAGCATATCGAACTTTGCCATGCAGCATTTTGTAGGATTTTCGTGTAAAAATGTTCCATGTTATAGTACCAAGAAGTGGAAATTCTGAAGGCTTCATTTTCTGTCAAAAAATATCAATGGAGAATTCTCAGTCAGGTCTAATCAACTTACAGAACTAGAACTCTGCAGCATTCCAAACACTGAACCCTTTGTTTAAAAGTGTTATGAACGTACAAACTGTTACCCTAAGGCTTCCTATAAAGCTGAGAATAGGTTTAATTACAATACTGAAATAAGTAGTTGTTCTTGAAATGAACAAGAAATGCATTAACTCTTTTGCAATCAAGTGAATGCTGCTCTGGCACAAATAATGTGATCTTATCATGTATCAAGGCAGAGCTACTTTGTGAAACCACATAGAAAGCACTGCCTCATCTAAAATGAGAGGAAGCATATAAAATACCAAGGCTACTTAACAAAGAAGTGCTTTGTTTTTAGCATTCAGAAGAAAAACATCCTGACATTCTAAATCTGAAAGTGGCTGATTTCTCCTACTGGGAAAACCAGAGCTGCACAACACCAGCTCATGGGAGTTTTGATGAAAACAGAAAGCAGCTTTGCTTCAAGATGCTCATACAAATATTCCAGTGGAGCTCTTGTCATGATAGTTGCTGATTAAACTCTACTTAATTAATTATTCATAGTGAATTCCCTGGTTGTAGAAGAGGTTTGATGAGGTATGTATATTTAATCCGAGCTATACTGTGGGGATAATGAACACTCCTTGATGGAAAAAAAAAAATCTTTTCTATAAAATCCCGTTTATCTTACTCTGACCTATCTTTCTAAAGAACGTTTGTGTGTGCATGAGTCTACAGATGCAGCATTAATAGGAATGGAAGTAGGAAGCTGTAGAATTGCATTATATCACATTTCCTAGGGAATGAGATGGAAGATTTGCAGCGGGAGGGCACCTCTGTGCTGTTGGTATAGTCCCTCACAGATTTTTGATTCTTGAGGTTTGTCTTTTCTACACCAGCAATAGCAAAACTTCCACAGCTAGAGCAAGGAACAAGATTCTGCCCAGAGGCCAGTTCCCAGTTTTCAGCCAGGTCTATGAAAAAAGGAAAACACAGATTTCTGATCTCGTACATGTGAATGTGCAAGGCTGGAACTTAGGAGGACTGAGTCTCAGAAAAGGAGATTTTTGGTTTCATTTCCAAATTAGAATTGTTTTAGAAGCCCTCTCCTAGAACCCAGGTGACTTGGTCTGCCAGTTCTATGGGACAAAGCTACCTGTTTTCTAGAAATCTATCCATTCTGCTTCTAAATTTAATAAGACATCCTAAAAATAAATAAATAAATATAAGGGAGGAATTAATTTCAGTTGGCTCATTCCAATTCATCACAACAGACTCAAAAGAACAGAAGGTAAAACTGAAATGAAATGCAGTGCATTTCAGCTCCCAACCAGACTCCATCTCCACGTCCATTTTAGGGAGCCAGGACCTCTATACTGGTTCTGCTGGAGGAGGTAGCACAGGATGCTCCTCAGCTCTTGAAATTTTGCCTGTTGGTAGCAAAATCCAAGTTGCTAACTGTTGCCTTTTTGAAATATGTCCTATACTTACATCAGCAACTGTGAGCTGGGTTCTTTCAAAATGCCAGCCTGAATCCTGGGTGTTGCCTACCTGCAACTCTGGCCCTAAGCCCAGCTCAAATGCGGCTCCCATATGGCTCTGCATGTTTAAAAAAACCCATTGGTTACATCATCATCCATATCCCTGCTTCAGACTGTAATTTTGCTCTAAACTAAAGCATATGCATTCCCACCTACAGTCTAACTCTAACAGTATGCTAGTTCCACTTCCAATGAATCAGTACTAGAAACTATTAAGAATCCTAAGAAGAACAGATTGTGCTTTCTTTCATGATGAAGCTTAATATAGAACAGTACATAATAATAAATACTTCAATCTGGTAGAAAAGGGCCAGACAAACTGCAGGCTGCCCTTGCTACTCCTCTTGCCCAGTCAATTAAACTATCTTAACATAGACCATTAAGTTCTTATCTGCATTTCACTGTAAAACAAAAAAGCTTTATAGTAAAAAATAATATACTGACATCTGCTCTATTACACTAAAGGTTATCAAAATGAGGTAACAAAATCCCTATAGTCTAATAGAATAATCAGCTACATTTTCTCATACTCAGGGATTTCTGGAATATCATACTTTTTTTTTTTAATATAAGAATCTTTTTGTCATTATCTAGATCTGGAAATTGTCATTAGATAATTGTTTAGTCTACAAGAGAGTTTCAGTGAATATAAATGAGAACCAGCTTTTCAGAGAGATTTAGGATGTAAAATTGCTATAGGCAACATGCAGTGAAAATTCACAAAGCAAAAGAGGAAGCTCAAGTGAAATTGAAGAAATATATTATGTCATTTATTTAGCTGGTAATAATCCTACCTATCACAGAGCATATTTATTGAAGTAGAAGTACTACCATCATTTTTATAGACAGGGAAGCACAAAACACAGAATAATATTCTGTGCTGTGTCTGAGACCCACAAAAGCCAAGTCAGGTTAAATTTCTCAGAAGACGTTTTGGAAGCAGCACAGGGAATTTAGAGCTGCATTTTTTATTAGATTTTATTGGCATCAATAGGATGAACTTTGCCAGAAATATCTTAAAAAAAAAAAAGTAGGTATGATGTTGAAAATGCATGTGGGAGCAATGGAAGAAATTTATGAAAGGCAACAGTCTGTCTGATTGTCAAGATGATCTTCCTGAAAGTCAAGGATATGAATGGTTTCCCAAATGGGAATGTTAGCAGCCTCTTTGACTATTACACTTAAGATTAATTACGGCAAAACAACAAGAAATTACCCTGTACCTTTGAGATACTCTCCACTTTTATCAGCCATGATTGCATGAGCCTTCTGAAGTTTAATTACTGCTAGCAATAAGGACACAATATCCTTTTTGTTTGTTGGTTGGTTTGTTCATTTTCTTGCGAATAACTATGTTATGCCTCTGAGATAACAAGATGAAAATCACAGCCTTCCTGATACAGTTCTTCTCTGAAAATAGAACTATTCAGGGTTTGAATGTTTTGTTCTATGGGAAGGGTGGCAAATTTTATTCTAAATGGTACAAATCACATGAAATCAAATCAAAAGTGCCAGAAATCCTGGAGCTGCCTGTATGTACTAAAAACTAAGGAACTATAAGCCATTTTAATCTTATTAAAATATTTTATTTTGATGATTCTTAAATGGGAATATATAAACACACTTATATATATAAGTTTGCATAGAACTTGTAAAATAAAAAAGTAATTTTGACTGTAGTCTGCTGAAATATGCCTTTTTTACAGGTTTCTTTCAAGAGGGATTGCCATTGGCACTAATATCTTTCTTTCTTTTAATAAATCATCATTTTCCCTCAAAATAAATTCTGCTTAAATGTCTCCAACTAGATCTTTTTCTTAATAATTGCTTTGAGACTGGGCTGCTCCACTTCAATTACCTTGTGTGCTAGACAGTAAGTTCTTTTTTATAAGATGTTCAATCTGAAAGTCTTAATTCATGCAAATGTATTCTGTTTTTTTTTTTTTTTTTTTTTTTTTTTTGTTATCTCTTTTTTAAAGTAAATCTCTAAGAATATGGAGATAAGCAGCCTAAAGCTGCTCTGGTAAAATGGAGTAAGTCTGGAGCAGCTCTGATTGATTGGGTTTCCATCAATGTGACTCTATTTTGTGTTTCTAATGGTGAGCCCCCTTTGGAGCAGCACATCAAATCCGTAATGGAGGAAGCGGCTTCTTCAAAGGGTCATACCGAATTCTGGTAGGCAGATGAGATGAAAGACCTCCTTGATATGGCTTGTTATATGTAATTAACATTTGCAGATGAGAGTAGTTTCCTGCAAGGCTATGTTCTTTGTCAGGACATATCAAGAAGATGCATCTTTTTTCTTTTTGTAGAACTAGGCAATCATGTTAGTGCAAAGTTATTCTGGAGAAGTGACTACGTAAGCAAGCTGCCAGGTAATATTGGCCGGATGTATCTCAAAGACTTAGAAACAAATAATTTGATGTGATTAATTTAACAAAACTATTTACTCCACTCTTAAACTACTGTATTTGCTTTTCTTGAACACAGACCACCTTAAAATAATTCAGAGTATAGGATATAACAGTTAAGGCCTTAAAAAGCTTTTAAAAACTCAATATTGGTTAAGAAATTGTCTTTATTATTCTTACTGTCTTTTACTATGTTCTTACTATGACCTTACCAGATCACACACAACTCACATATCTTGTCTTATGTTCATCTTTTCTATGCACACTGTAAATTTTTGATCAGCATCTATCTCTTGCTAAATGTTCATAAAACACAGACGAAAAAGAGCCCCAACATCATTTATTGCTTGAAAGATGAAGATAATAAAATTAAAGACACATCCATATAAAAGAGCATAAATTACCACAACATCACGCTAACATTTTTCGAGATTTTTTTAAAACTTTTTAGATTTGAGGACAAGAAATGTCTTCAGATTCTCAAAAATATTAGTCAAATAACAACAAAAAAACTTCCTTTTTTTCCAGCAAAAAGGTTTCATGGAAAACCTTTTAGCATAGCTCCACTCACTAGGACTCCTTTTAAATAACTATCATTAAATCCTTTTAGTGAATTAACAACACAGTATACACAACACATACCAGAACTGTAGTTAATTATTTTAGATATACCTGTTCTTTATCTCCCTCATCTAGCAACGCTCAGAAAAAAATCTTTAAGAAAATGATGACTGAGTTCTGCAGTTTAATGCACCTCACTTACTTCTATTTACTTTTAAAATGATCACTTCATAATTATAAAAGAAGGACTCATTAATAAAACACTGTTGTTTTCTGAGAGTCAGGAAGAGTCTCAAAACAATCTTTCACGTACTTTTCCTTGAAGACTCATCACCTTTGATCTTTTTTGATAACTGGATACAACTTGGGCTTTGTGGCCTTGTTCATTGAATGATATTTGAAGTCCTTCGTGATGTTAATGTCTGCTAAAGGATTTTAAGCTTGACAGATTTTGTTGAAATATGCTGCCATCTCTGACCACTCTTCTTCTTTTCATTCTGAAGAGGTTAACAACTTTCTCCAGTTTCTTTTTGGAAGGTAGCTCTTTCTCTTCACCTGACTCTAAGATATTTCCCTTAGATACCTCCTGTATCAATTCATCATTCCATTGCCAAATGAAATCTTCAAGGAAAGCACAGTTTTTTTAGTAACCCCAGAGATGTTCTTTGTCCTCTTTCATTTGCAGGATCACTTTAGCATTTTATATATATATATATATTTATATATAAAAATATATAAATATATATTTGTATATATTTATTTATATATATATATATTTGTCATCTAGAAATGAAGTCACCTGACACTGCTGGTATTTAAACTGAAATAAGAGATAAATGCTTTTCAAAAAGGAAAGAATTTTACAGTGGGAAAACTTTGGTCAATGATGAACTGCAACTGCCTTTAGTTCCCGAACTGACATTTGGACCCAATAGTGTTTTATGTTTAGCCTATTAATTATTATATCTCTCAGCAAGGGTTGGCTGCTTCCACAAGTGAATATCACTCTTCCATGTTTTCCACCTAGAACATATCTGTGTCCTTCACATATATTATTATTTCTCAACTCTTCTATGGTTTGTAGCTGTTCTTTTTAAAATACATTTTATGCCCTACTCTGTTATGATAGTAGCTGAGCACTACCAAAAGTCATTTTGTAAAAATAAGTATATAATTAAGTCATTAGTTTGCCTCTGAAGGCCATTAACTTCCCTTTTGTCTTTTGGTAAGTGTCCCTCTTTATGCCCTAATTCTTCATATGTAAAATGAAGATAAGCATGTTTTTCTATCATTGGTGCTGGGAGGAGAAATGTACTATATCTCGAGAGAAATTCAAATAATGACAGTAATGAGGGTAACATATTTACCCCGAATAAAGCAATAAACTGAATTAAACCTGATGTGTTTGCCCCACAGAACCTCACATTTGTTTAGTGCAACAACTCCATCATGTTTATTTTAACAGGAGTCACACTATATCTAGTGTTTTTCCAGTAATAGCATTTAATATTTCCTGCAGCAAAAGCAGGTGATGGTAAAGTTATTCCTAAGGGAGATACAGGTGATTTTCTGTTAATAAGTTCAAACAACACAACCAAGTCAGAAACTACTAACACCAACTTCTTGGATAGGGATAAGATAGTAAGAGGCCAAGGGTGAAAACAAAGAACAGAACTATTCTCTCTAGAATTTCATAAATTCCTTCAATATATATTGAAAGTTCTTTGAAAGTTTTTTGCCCCACCTCTGCACTTTAATATTTAAGCATACAAGATCTAAATCCTACTAAAATAATTTGTACTGTTTCAGATGACTTTCTTGGGCTTTAAATTTGACAGATCTGCTAGCATTCCACAATTCTCTACAAAATGGTTAAAAAAAAAACTATTAGCATTTTTTAAAAATGCAAAATTCACAAATTCCAAGCAAGTTAAGAAATTGTTAACCCTAAAAGTGAGCCTTATCATCAAGGCCATATAGCAATAAGGATATGTATGCATTTCTTCAATGTAAATATTTGAATATTAAAAAAAGTAGTAACTTAAATACTGCATACAAGTTAGACTCTTTTTCAGATGCACATTTTACAAAATGGAAAGCTAATGGCAGCCCAGAAACAGACCCTTAGCCACAGAAAATCAAAAAGCATAGGTCAAAGTATACTGTAGTCCAAACATCTTCCCTAGAGCACAGTAACCTGCCCTAGATCAAAATAATAACTAGCTATTAGATAATTCCATAGTAATTCTTGCTTTAAAAGCTCTTTTCAATGGTGGAGTTTACATAGCTTCCTTGGGCTACTTGTTCCAGACTGAAGTAGTTGTTTCATGAGTTTTTGTCGCCTAATTTCTAATGTATTTGTTCTTTTGCAATTTAAGCCCATTGCATTTTATTATATGAAATATAAACATAGACAATAGCTTCTCTAATTAACTTTTTCAGAAGCTCTCAATATGACCCCATCGTATCTGCCCTTAATTTTCTTTTTCTTATATTATATATAAATATATATATATATATAATATTTCCCTGATGATCCTTTTTTCTAAACTTCTTACCATATTTCTGACTTTCAAATAATCTCCATTTTCATCATATTTCCCAGCAAAAAGGATGCACAGTTTTTGAAATGACATGGTGCCATGTGATTCCTCACAGTGAAAGCAGCTGTTCTAAGTATGTAAGGGGTACATTATTCCAGGAGTAGATATTTGTATTTGTTTCTACTGAAATATATATTATTTTTTCAGATCTTATTTCATTTTGGCTCAGCCTAATTTGTTAATTTTGTCTTTCAGTCTACTTGCAGTGACATACAGTTTGGTACTGTCTATAGATTTAATAACCATACTTGGCTTATCGTCATTTCAAGTAGTATTGGAAACAGCAATTAAAAAGGGATTCAAGGCAGATCTTAATGAGGCCATTCAGCATATCTTTCCTATTAGAAAGGTAGTGAGTAAGAAATAACCTTTCAGTAAAGCTTTAGAATCAGTTGTACACCTATCATAAGAAATTCTACATTTAACATCATATCTCTGTGGTATGCTTATAGAAATGACCGTGAGAGATAATCAAAACATTTGTTGATTTTAAAATAGTCTCTCATTCTTCAAAAAGCCTCTGAGAAAAATGTGCTAGATTCTGTTGATATGTTTTAATTTTGAAGAACACACATTGACTTTTCTTTACACCATCAAAAAAGGAATTGTCCATTTCTTTTAGACACTAGTTTATATGTTACAGTATTTTACTAAAATGTGAAATTAGGTTGCCTGAGCTCTACTTCCACTTTCTCTTTCAAAATAGATTGTGTTTTCTTATTTCAGTTTACTGAAACTTCACCATACACCAAAATATCTCTAGAGGAACCATTAAAGTCTTCAACACTCTTACAGTCAACATCCTTTGTGTTGTAGATAAACCAGCTGATGTGAAAATATTCCATGAACTGCTGTATTTTCTGACTACTTCTATGCCTATTCTAGCCTGGTATAAAGTATGGTATAGTCAGAATTTAAGTACTTAAGTAAAATGCAACGCTGAAACCCCCAAGCAACTGCTATATAAATTTTAAAATGTCAACTTTTATCATGACTCTCTTTATAGTCTCCAAGCACCTAGAGATGTATCTCTCTGCCTCAAGAATCCCAAATCTTGTATTATTTTTTAATCAGAGAGATCATTTTAAGAGAATGGATAGGCTATGGTTTCCCCTTGCATGCATTATCTCTCTTCCACCAAAGGAAAAAAGAAAAAGAAAAGAAAATAAACATGAAATGATTCCCTGATGATTATGGAATTTTTCTGGAAACTGATGGATGGTTGTTTGAATGAGCCCAGGCTAAGAAAGTAGTGAGGCCTCACTTTTCAGTAGTTCCTGGGAGTATGCTGTAGTTACTAGGCTACATTATAAGAATAGTAGTCTCCTCCTCTACCTTTGTCTTAAGAAAAGACAAAAGTTTATTTTCAGTACAAGTTTCACCCTGGGAAGCCAACTGCACAGTAGTGCTTTAAACAAAGATGATGTGATCTGTATTTATTCTAGACTCTTGTGTATTTTTAATGTGAGCATCTTTTTTATTATGAAATGTCTCGTTCTACAGCTTGGGTAACTAACCCAGAGCTATGTTATTATATCAAGAACCTTAAATATGTATTTTTCAGAACCAATTTGTGAAATAGATAAAATTATTATCATATATAGCCTAAAATCCTTCTGGAAAATAGCAGCTGGAGATGATGAACTCTCCAGTAAGTAACTTCCACATTTCTTCCTTTTCTTTCAGGGAAGAGTTGCCTATGTAATCCACTTCAATAAAATTATTTTTATGTTTGTCTGCATACACAATAATGTAAAATAAACTTTAAAAATATATATAATCATAGAATAAAAAGTCATTTTGAGGTAAATGTTGATCTCAAATTTCTTACCTCTTGGCTACAAGTTTATTAAATGTTCTCCCCATGGCATCTAGTTGACTGATAGAGTATCAGAGCCACAAAGAATTCCTATAGCACATTTATCTACTGAAACAACAACAAAAAAGTGCTGAAAAATAATCCTCTATTCTGCTTTCGGACAACACAAAGAATGGATATATTAATCTAGTTTGACATGGACTGAAATGGCTAGTTTGTTTCACACGTGTGGGAAAATGCCCCTCAGATTACTATGAAGATATTCCCATTCTCCACCTCATTAATTCATATTACCGTGTTGAGTAAGATAGCAAGAGTGTTAGACTTGATCTTTCTTCTTTACCTTTCAGTGTGTTTGGGAACCATGCCATATTTTTCATAAACTGAGTAAAATGCCTTCTTCAGGAAAGTTCTCCTTAACCCAAGTGCCAAAGCAGAGGGCAGGGATGGAGCAGAGGGGAATTGATGGTATTTTCCATCCAACATGACATTGCAAGTTTCAGCATTTGCAGAAACTTGGTATAGCAGTATTTGGTATTGCAGATTAATGAGCACTCACAACATTGAGGAAGATTGATCCTGTCTTTTAGCTGGATTTCCCCACTTAGCACTATTTCAGCTTCAGGATTTCAAGGATGTCTTTGGCCCTAAAGGAAATGCTCTTTGGGTCATTACTATCACTTTACACACTGCCACAGCCTGCTTAGGTGCAGGAGGGAAAAGTATCACCAAAATGCTTACAGACACCAACACTGCAAATAAGTTTTGCTTGCAGTTTGTATTAAAAAATGGATGCAGAAATTCTGGAGTCCTGGGCTCCTGTGGAAGGATGCACAGTAGAAGCCTTGTGGCCAAGCAGCAGATGGTTAAATGGTCACAGAACTTGACAATCTGTTTGACAGTGTTATGCTCAAGTGAAGATAAGATGAAGGCCTCTTATGATGTGCTAAATGCTGCCATCTATCATATTTAGCTTTTTCATTAATGATTTGAAGAGGGAGTAAACAATGTTAATGGAATTTGCAGATGACATTGAACTGGGTGATGCTGAAGATGCCAGTCCAGATACAGAAATATTGTAGAGGTTTCTAAGGCTATTGTTGACTGGGTAGAAAGTTGGGAAAAGATATAGACTCACCTTGGAATACTTAAGTTAAAAATATTTTACTGGATGGAAAGAAAATAACAAAGGCAATAGGAACAATAGAAATAAAGCAAGACAATTTTGCAATGAAATTTGATTAGATAGATATACAAGAGACGCCTCTGAATTTTGTTTTCTTGTTTATTAATTGTTAGCTTATACTTTGGGGAAAAAATGCGATTTATGTCACCCAAAACAGTTTGCAAAAAAAAAAAAAAAAGTGTATTTTTCTGAATGCTTTTCTTATGGAAAAGAAAGCTAATTGTTGGGCCTTCCCAACTGCCAGTATTATTCCCTCATTACAGGATTTATGGAGGATGCTGGAAATGCAGTCTCAGTTTCTTCTGACTTCTGAGCACCAGGAATCTGTATTGCCCACTTTGCACTTGTGGGTGGCCTATGCACCATGCCACAAAGTAATTAGTAATGGGATCAATTAGGGTTTAATTTTTCCAGGTGATTCTTGTCCATAACATTTTTGCTTTGCTTCTCCCTGCTGGGAATGTTGAATTCTGTTATCCAGAAATCTGTCCAGAACATTTTCTGGACATACTGCCTCAATCCAATTTTCATCATTACGCATGCTCTTATCAGCTCTGAAATATGATATAGCAGGATATAGCAGGATGGTCAGTTGTAACATGGTACAGGTCATCATAGACATTAGTCCAGTAAGTATATCATTAAAAAATCAAAATATTAAATATTTCCTCATTTTCTCATTTATGATAAGGTACAAATGCAAAGATTTTAAATGTGCAACTCAAATAGAAATCACTTGTAATAAGTACTAGCAGAAAAAAGAAAAATTGCAAGTTATAATGCGCTACCTAAAATAGCACTAAAATTAACTATCAGGAATGGTAAAATATCAGATTTAAACACTAAATTCCAGTTTAATGTTTTGGCAGTGTCTAACATGATAAAATCCCACTGCAGCATTCCTAGATCTAGGATAGTTATAACATTGTCAGTGGTAAAGCAATAGTACTTTAAACAATAAAATGATAAAAATAAAGAAGAAATGTTTTTGGGATATGTGTTATTTAAATTAGTTGAAAATTACCTCTAAAATACCAAGGTTGAGCTGTTTAAAAAATTGATATAATTTTTACTAAACATTAATTTTGACTATATTTTTTCAATAAGAAAAATTCCTTGTATTGCCTCAGAAATGTCAATCTGTGTTATTATGGTTCATTTCATTCAGCTCAAAATAATAGAATATTGATTTTATTGTGCAATGTATGCATTACATATTGTATATAGATTTTTTTGTGTTCTAGAATATGCAAGCCACATAGCTGAAAACATATATGTTGTTACAATAATGCACATTTTGACCAGAATAATCAAGATTATCATATCAAATGAAATATTCTTTTGATGAAATATTCTTTGATAGACTGAAGGAAAATATTTTAATAATCTGAAGTCTTTTTCTTTGGATAATTTTCATTTGCTAGGGAAACCTAGAATCTTTTTTTTTTTCTTTCTGTAGTTTTAGGATATTTTAGGATAAATTCCAGGATAGATCTCTTAGTTACAGAAGGATAGAAAATTAGGTAGTGTTATATGTCCTTTAGAGCTATATCCAAAGAACACAATTAGATCTGAAAAATGATAGTAGCCTTTTACTCTGCGTTTTTGTAAATGAGCCTGAAGTGTAAACCTGCCTGGGCTTTTACAGACACAAAAAAGTCAGAAAATTCAAGTATTTTATTTTTATTTATTTATTTTCTGTCTATATTCAAAGACTCTTCAAAGCTTCGTTGCCTTTCTTATCTTTTCAAAACTACTAACTCCCAAGGCTCTTGCCAGTCTTATAGACCTGTTTAAATATCTGATTTTGAATTTAGTGTAATTGTTCATCGCAATGAAATTCTTCATTATAAAGTGCTTTTATAAAAATCTCCAGGGCAAATTTCATGAGGAAGAAAATAAATAAATAAATAAAGTAATCACAGCCTTAGTCTATGGAATAGTTTTAAGTATTGTTTAGAAGGGATTAAATTCTACTTGAGTTCAGTGTCAGGTATTAGACAGGGCCAACCACAGAAGTCCTAAAGAAGGAGTTTTTATTATGCATATACTTGCCACATTGTATTGATGCCAGATATTAGAGGAGATCACAAAAAGCAACCCATACCCTACCAGTAATCAATTTTCCCATGAGTCTGACCATAGTGCACTGTAAGAGTTAACGTCTGTTGACGTTGGGCTTAACCATGGGATAGTTTTCAGATCTCAGGGTGACACAGCTGCAGAAGAGAAAGGAGGAAAGAGGGAGAGAGAAGTATAGTGATTTCATTTTTTTACTAATTACTTTTCTGTGTTCACACTTAAACATACTTATAGAAAGAATGCCATGCTTTCCTACTCATTTTACTCCCCTTTCTTATGGTGTTTAAGCAGTTGTTAAAACAATATTACTCTTTGAAGAAGAGAATAACAGCAGACCAGTACTCCCACTTCCTGTCTGTGTGCTCTAATCACAGAGATAGTGGTTAAAATGGGAGTGCCTCTTCCTTTCTCATTTGTTAATCTAATTGAAAAAAAGAAAATCTTCCATCTTGTTCCCCACAAGGCAAGACTACCTAGTTGGCAACATGTTTTAAAACCGGCAAAAGATTTAGAGTTAGGTTCTTATCCTTAAAAATAAATTTCATGTAGTGGTGAGAGTTTCATGAAGGAAACTACTTAGTCTCTTAATCAAAGGAGGAAAATAGAGGCAGGGAACAAATCTGTGTTTAGGAAATTTTAGGTCATTAGGTTGTAGTGAAAGAACTGAAATATTTAGAAAATCTCTGGTTACTTTAGAAAACTTTCCTTCCACGTTTCTGTGAGCCTGCTTTCTTCCACTGCCTGACTGTGTGCCAATACCTACTCTGAAGATCTGATCTGCTCATTATGGCGTGGCTAGTATCTTCTTCATTGCTGAAACAAAAAAATATGCTATAAATCAAAATTGAATAATGCATTGAAGCCAAATGAAAAGCAGATCTTCAAACTAGAAGCCATTTAAGATTTATAACTGACAACCAGGATTTTGTTATAATAATTTTTAGTCAACTTAGTGTTCTCAGAATGAGATGATTTGCTTTGTTTTTTGACATCCTTCGAGAAGAATTTCTTCTGGGTCTCTCTCTCTTCTCTCTTTTTTTTTTTTTCTTTTTTTTAAAGACTTTTATCTTATAGCCAATGTGATCAAAATAGATTTTATGCACTCTACCCAACTTAATTTTGAAGTAATTTTTAAGCAGTGTATTGTTCTTTGAGGATACAATGATAACTGCTTTAGAAATAAAAATAAAAAGATTAAGACAAACTTGGCATTGATTCTCTTGAAGTACAAAGGCACTATATTATATGACAAGTCTCTATTACTTGAAAAGTGTATTTTCTTATTTGTGGTTAAGTTTTATAGGGAATTTATCAGATCAAATTTCTCTGAAAAGTTCATGTCAACAGCTTAGGCTTTCCGCTTAGGTTACTCTGATCCACTGAGACCTCAGTGCTGCATGAAACATGTGAAGCCTTTAGTGCAACGATGAATTTCATTATTGATGTGGGAAATACAGATGTTGGATTTGACACATTGCTCAAAAACAGAGGCCACTCAACCTCTACTTTGAAATAAATAAAGACATTATTTGAAGAGCATCTCCCAACAGTAAGGAAATACAGTTCTTTCTCTTCAACAACTATTAATTAATTGGACTGTTGGTCAAAATCACTACAGAGGCATTACCTTCACTTTTGTAAAGTGATGACTCTTCCAAAGTAATTATTTTCCATTTTATGTAGCCTCATCAAAAATTCTATTATTTCCATATGATTTTGATTTCTGTTACCTTCACAAACATGATTCTTTACACTCATATATTCAGATCCCAAACCTACTTAAATCTTTCTTCCTTCCAATAGCTGCATCATTACAAAACCAATGCTACATTCTTATATAATACAGCTTAAATACACTTTCACTATAAGGACAAAACAACCAAACAATCAAACAGCAAAAACAATCAAACAACCAAAAAACCAATCAAACAAAACAATGAACAACAAAAAACAGGGCATCTGAAACTAACATGCCTACAAAAGGAATTCATCCTATTATCCTTACTTCGAGTCACTTATGTTTAAAGTTCTTTTAATATTTTCTTGATTTAAGGACATGAAGACTCTGATACCTTTCTTTGCAGTTTGCTCGTAGAGCTTCCTCATCTTCTGTCTTAAACTACTATTTCTTACATCATTTTCATAATAAGTGAATATCTCTTTGTCTTATTCAAAGAAATATTAGTTAAAACTAAGTGGATGCTTGCAATGAACTTCTCCATACAGACTTTTTCTAACCTCTTTGCTTTTCTAATTGCCTCATCAACTTTAATGGTGTGTTTGGGTAAAAAAGCAACCATGGTGTCGAATGCTGATGCTATGAAATGTATTAACACTTCAAACTGAGCAGAGCTTGCCACTGAACACACCACAGCTGACTGCTCAAATGGTACAAGGACTAATGGACCACAATGAGCAGGTATCACAGCATGTTAATCTCAGTATAAAATAGATTTGAGTTTAAGTAATGATGCTCCCACTTGGACTACATTCCAAAATTAGTGCAGAAAGCAGACAAGCTTTCTGATCTGCTGCCAGGTCGCCAGGCACTGCCTTGAACAGATGCTCCCTATGGAATTTATTGTATGAAAGAAGAAACACCAGTTAATCTGATTTGCAAGGTTATGCATAATATTTCTGCACCACAGATTTCCAATTTGTAATAAGCAAACAGCTTTAATTCTCCAATAAATATGTTGAGAAGATTTGCACTGTGCTTTGTTGGTAGGTATAGGAAGAGCTGTTTTGCACAGCTCCCTAACCTCATAGCATGTGAAATGATTTGTAATTCTGAAAGGTACATGAATAATGTGAGTAATTTTAACCAGGGGCTGAAATAAGCTGTACGAATTAGGTTCATAAGTAAAAATAATATTAGTGAGGCCAGCAAGTGGCGAACTTCTACAGTGATGCCTGTTTGCTCTGAAATGATAAGATGTGTGTGCCTCTGTGTGCTTGTGCACAGACTAGCTCATGCCAGTTTGACAGCTTAACGCTGCTATATAGTGCAATATTAATAACACTTATTTTGCTTTGGGGTATGGTTCCTGCATTAAGCTTAATCATGTTATGCTGATTTCCTCTCAGTATAAGCAGTTTAAAGCAACAAATCCTGATGGAAATTGTATAAGCAAAATACAGCTGAGCTTACTTTGTTCCTGAAGTACAAAGGGAAAAAAAAATCTACATTTGTTCTTTCTTTTTTTTTTTTTTAAACAGGGCACTACATGATTTATATATATGTATGTAAATACATATGATATATATATGTAGTGTGCACTAAATATTCTTTTTTTTTGTCCCATTTTGCAAGCAATGCCTAATAATATGACAACATTATTTTCTGAACAATCTCCAAGAGAAACCAGATTTTATTCAGTCTTCTTTCTCCTTTGGAAAACTTATATATCAAACTTGCCCATGATATTTCCAAGCTGATTTCCAGCATCTGAAGGTTTTGAAGAGCAAAAGATCCACAATGAACCTGTTAACATCTTATATAACTCCAGCAACAGACTTTTATAGATTTGATCAGGGAAATTCCCATACAGATCTGAAAACACTGAAATATAATGATTTTTTTTTCTCTCATGGTTCTAATAATATCAATTTACTAGCTTTGTCTGCAACCTAGCATTGTGCCTCTAACCAGATGTCCATGTAACACCAGGAGGGTGTCTGGCAGAATGTCTTGCCTGCCCTAGCACTGTAAGGCTGACTGTAATGCACTGTAAGGCTGACTGTAATGCACTGTAAGGCTGACTGTAAGGCAGCTGTAACGTACAGTTGCCTAAACATGACATGGCAGTCCTTCACCTTCCTCTAAGCCACAAGACCTGGATTAATGAAGGTGGGAAGATGGCAAAGTGTCATCTGCATTCTGAGCTACTTTTAAAGAGAAATAAAATAAAATAATGGAATATAAAATAAATAAATAGCAAGGGAAAAATGAGGAGGCAAATTAGGTTTTAGTACTTTGAGCACTCTTTTTTTTTTTTTTGGAGTTAAGAGTGTGCAATCCATATTAGCTTTTGCAGCTAAAACTTGATTAGTGTTTGGAGGCTCCGATGTGGCACTATTTGCTGTTTGCTGCAAGTCAGAGCTGTTTTGTTCTTGTTTGCCTCACTCTGATGCCCAAAAGGCAGAATCCAGGACCATGAACCATTGTTCTAACCACAGTGAATGCCAATGAAGGACACATTTTCAGTCTCAGAGTGTTCATTATACAATACAATAGAAAGATCCAAGAGTTGGAAAAAAAGCAAAAATAGTTGGAGCAAGATAATAATAATAATAAGGAGCAAGATAATAATAATAATAATAATAATAATAATAATCAACAAACAACATCCCACATTTTGCATTAAAATCAGCATATCTCCTCTTTTTTTTTTCTTCCAGAAGCTGAAAGGCCACAATATGCTGGTGGGTGGACAAAAAAACAAGGTACGACGGAGTTGTTTGCCTTGAAGATATGCTGGCAGTCTGCACAGTACAGTGTGTTATGCAACTGCATAATAACTGTTCTGAATGTTTTCATTACCCTGGGAAAGGGCTATAAGGGGAATGGCTGCAAAAGAAAAAGTGATGCAACACAATTTTAAAAATAAACTATGTCTCACTATTGAATACCTCTGACTATGTTTTCTCTAAAGTCAAGCGGGGAAGTGACTTTACTACACGGCTGTGTCTACTATTTTGGTTAGTTCTTAGTCTGAACAGAGCACTCAGTTTCCTGAGTGGCTCAGGAAAATCATTAAACTTTCTGCAACCTGTCAGCAGTTCACATACTGTGGAAGATGGGTAATGAAAATGTTTTAGATGTTGGACATAGTTACTGGACCTTTAGCTGGCTGATGCAGTGTTGTGACGCCCTTTGTAAAAGGAAGACAGTATATCTAAAACATTTGCCCTAAGGCACAATGTTCATTAAGTGGCTGGAGTGGGAAGAGAACTGTCTTCAGGTCACTGGATTTCTCCATATAAGAAATGATATTTTTGTAGCCTCCATAACTGTGATTCCTTCTCTCATAGTTTTGTGTATTAACGCAGCAGACGTGGTTTGATGAGCACCACCTCTGAAGATGTTACTCAGGGTCTTTTTTCTCCCATCCTTGAACTCCAAATTATGCTCTTCATTTCTGTTATAATTTTAGCATTGGCCAGGAATTGCCCATCTAAATAAAGCTGCATTGAAAACCCAGTTTCCAGAATCTAGCCCATATGGAGAAATGGAGTTATGGGGCAACTCTATTGCCATTTTGTTATGGGGCAAAATTTCTTAATTCTGAGTAGACTATGAACATAATTCAAACCTATGAGCACTTTTCCATTTTTCATCCTTATTCAAGCTGAAAAGCTGATGGGATTATGGCCAAGCTCCGTTTATTTGGTCCTTGCTTATTTTGTTATGAACATCAGAACATCTTTAAAAAGAAACCCAATAAAGCAAAGTAAAATTATCAGAATAAAATTTGAATGATCCCAAAACGAAACAAGAATAAGTCAAACTGACAGAGGGAAAAAAAAAAAAAAAACCCACACCCTGAAACGGAACTGAATTAATTTCCCCCCGCCCAAAAAAAGGAAAAAACAAGTGAAAAAAAACAAGTTACCAAGTCTATTTCCCAAAAGATACCAAACAATACCAAGTCTTTCCCTTTCATTTATATTGAATGAGTCACCCAAGAGTTTCTAAGTGATAGTTAAAAATGAATGTTAACTTTTCCTTATGTTCTCTGCTTTGGAAACTGATACATAATATAATCAAGTAAATTCTCCACAATCCTTCTTTAAGCTACTGAGAGAAAGCAGAAACTATCAGAGTGCATTGCTTCCTAGATCTTTGCTCTGTCAGTGCCTTACCAAAAATTAGATAAATCTTTGATAAGGATCATGTGCGCAAGCTACCTAATAGTACCACCAAGACCAGTGTAACATGATGTTTTGCATTTGCAGGAGCGATGAGACACCTTGTCTCAGAGCAACTTTTCACAAATATGTCAAAATTCATATTCATAATGATTTTTTTCAAAAGCTAAGCACACATAGGGTGACAAAAATGCATGATATGAAGAACTTTTTGCCCACATAATTTTTTATTAGACAATCTCTATGGGGAAAAAAAAAGACATTATTGTTCTTTTTCTTCCTTTTTTTTTCTCTTTCCCCTATATCTCTGCTGACCTATGGCTTTGTATAGCAGCAGTAGTCTGGTCATTAATATGCATCAGAAATATGTAGTTATTCAAAAATGGAGTAGCACATGATTAGTCTATTCATATAGCACCATGAAAAGCAAAGCACAGCATCATGATTTCAGAAACTGAGAACCATCAGCAGTTAATTTCTGCTTATTATTCAGGTGATGTGCAGCTGGCCCTCAAGTGCCCTTCCAAAATATCAATTACAATGGACCTTAAATAATTAATCAATCTGTCAGCTATGTAATGCATATGAAAATAAA
>NW_010586875.1:24880-56610 GCF_000705375.1 Tinamus guttatus | reverse complement strand
AATAGCCAAAGGGCTAAACTAACAGGAACTGCTGAAAACATGCACTTTAGTGGGCACTGTCTAGATCCATATTTCCTTTAGCAGGAGAAAATTATTGCCTGTAAAAGGGATAGTATTTGTCAGTAATCTTGCAGATAGAGCTCTTAGCAACAAGTTTCCTATCCTGAGATTTAACTGCATTTACTTTCAAATGAATAGTTGTGAAACACCTTCTCCTTTTAGTTAATAGTGAGAACCGAAATTTGTTTTGGAACTGTTGAGCCTGTGGTATACCATGTTAATGATAAAACTCTTGGTGAACATTATGAGGTGACATACTCGTAGATGCCATGTGGGAAAAGCAGCGATTATTCTAAGCCTCTTTGAATAGAGTTTGAACAACCGAATATATCTAGAAAAAGAGGCAATCTGATGAAACTGGGACAGAGCGCTGGAACAGGCTGCCCAGAGAGGTTGTGGAGTCTCCTTCTCTGGAGATCTTCAAAACCCGCTTGGACGCAGTCCTGTGCCACGTGCTCTAGGTGACCCTGCGTGTGCAGGGGGGTTGGACTAGATGATCTCTAGAGGTCCCTTCCAACCTTAAGCAGTCTATGATTCTATGATTTTCTCACATGGTTAGTAATCATGCAGTTGCATTTGACAAGGTCTATGGAATTTAACTAGCTACCTAACTTAGAAAAAATCACTCAGCCTTAAAGAGAAACATTTTTTTGTATTGCTTAATGTCCCAGATTGTTTCTTTATTCTCTTAGAAATATATATATAAGCATATATACATATATAAAAATGGTCGGTTATGATCATTTGAATGATCTAATATTTCATCATACAGTCGTAATTCACTCATTTGTAGCAATTGAAATATTTATTGTCTTAAAACTTTAGCTAACTGCATTTTTTCAGTATATAGTATCTACAATTCCCCATCGTTGACATAATTCACCAGAGTTTCAGTACACTTGGAACTGAAATTGAAACTGAAATGTCCACTTTCTCTTAAATCCTTCATTTTCATTGTGTTGTTATGTATATTGAGATTTAGCTAAGAGAAGAGGCCATGAGAAACTACTGGGCATTGCACAAGAAACTGCTGGTGTGACAGCAAACATTGTGAGAAGTTGACAAAAGAGTCAGGGTGTGAGAGATGGCCAGATACCATAGGCAGTGGTGGGGGAGTTATGTGAGATGGCCAAACCTTGCAGAGACCTGGAGGGAAGCCTTGGGGATCTCTGGAGAAGCAGAGCTGGCAGGGCCAGCAGAGCCTGATGAACCATTTCTTTGACAACACCAGGTAAGGCTGAGATGACTGAGTAAAGACACCAGAAACACCAAATTTGTGTACAGTTGTAGCAAAAAGTGGAAATCTATATTAAAAAAAAAAAAGTAGTAAAGGACAAGTTGTTTGGGAGGAGACAAAAGTGGAGAAAGGCAGGGATCAGGATGGGAGGGAGAAATGAAAACATGGGAAAATAACAGGAGGAGGTAGAAGTTGCCAACTGTGCACCTACTGCAAGGAAGCAGCCTATCAGCACACTTGTCACAGAACCCTGTGTCTATGTTATCTTCCACCCAAGTTTTTTTTTTGATCATTTTTTCCTACCCTCTACTCCGTGAGGTGACAAGGTCTTATTGAAAGAGGCCTAATTCCACGGAATATGCTATGCATCTAGTTCGAAATTTAAAAAAGATTCTTAACTGGTATATGCACCAATATTAAAAATCATTGTGACCTTTCAAGTTATTGTTTTGCTTAGTAAAGCATAAGTGTTGCATGTAATGAACTAATTAATAGCAATAAACCCAGCAAAGGACATTCTGAAGTCCTTTCTTGATTTTCCAGACAAGGAAATTGAGGCAGGAAAAAGCTTTCTAGGAACTGTCAAGAGACAACAGAATTCCTGATTCTGTTAATGACATTGTGAACACTCCACAGCACTTCAACAACTTGCAGAAATTCATCATTAGATAGTCCATACTGGACTCCCAATATATGAATTCCTCTATCCTCCAAAGTATCATATTTTTGTTTTAAGATGCTTATAGCAAGCTTTATGTCATGTATGATATGAGTCAAGTTGTACTATCTTTGTGGCAGAGTAGGGCAGAGAGCCAAGGTTTTCCTTACTACAATCTTAGGCAAAATTAAGTTTCATTTCAAGAATTATTACCGACTTCAGTGTGAAATTATAAGATAAAATTGGAATTTGAAAGTCTGGACTCTGCTTTATGCAAAAACTTCTATAGAATGCATACACATACACACATGCATGCATGTCTATGGATAAATGTAGTCTAAAGATGAGCCCAGACTGCACATATGTGTATTACAAATGTGATGTTTTGTATTTAAGACTGTTAAACCATGTAAACTTTTTACTATGCTTTTAAAACTCTATAAAGCAAGTCAAGATTAAATTTTTTTTCACGTGCATCATATGGAGGTCCAGATAAATAATTTTTTCAAGGTCATGTAGAACTATTAAATGGAAGAGACAATACTAGAATATAAAAGTATTATTCGCTAAAATATGTGCATTTCCCAGTCTCCACAGACCTTGTTAACTGCTGACCTCCTTAACAGCAAGTAGACCACTATAATAGACCACAAAATAAATTCAGGATGCACTTTCAGCATTCACACTTTGCATTAGTGAGTCAGTAAAACTTATGTGTTGTTTAAGCTCAGCTTTTGTGGCTGCCTATGCCTTTATTGTGTTATTTATTAAAACGTATTGACAGGTGTCACCATCTCAGATATTGAGAGTTTCATTTCAGAACAGCTGCCAAGATAATACATCTTAGTCTGAGGGCATTTCATTGATGTGGACATAGCATCCTCTGGGGAGTCTCTTCAGCACCAAGGATGGTTATTCATGAAGACATGTATCTATCACAGCTAAATGTATCTCTTCCTTTCTGCCATTGCAAAGATTTAGAAAGGCTGACATTTTCTAATAAAATTTCTGCATATCACATAAAGATGGATTTTGGAAGGGCAGCTGGCCTTTTATGAGTCCAAAACAATACATTCTGCAGCAGAATTTTAAAATACAAACCAGCAAACCAGTGGTTTAGGTAATTATAGATCATTTCAGTAAAGTCAGTGTGTTTATTTATTTTCTCATTTAAAGACATATTTAAGCACATCTTCCACTGATTCTATTTACCTTATCTTTTGGTTGTTTCCTTTCATAGGCTGTTTGCATTTTCTCCTCGATTACTCTATCATTTGTCACTGCATACTGAAACAACAGGTTCAGCTCTGGTCAACAAGTAATGTCAACCTCCTTCAACTGCCTGTGATATTTTTAAACAGACACCTTTCTGCTCTGTTGCCTCTGGGAGAAGTGCTCCATAAGCATCTTCAAGGCCACTTGACTATTCTCTTAAAACCTCTACTTTATACTATGATGCATTCGTAGATCAATAATGGTGAGTTTGTCAGAGTGGTAAGAATATGATGTTGTCTATAATGTTGACAAGTTCCATCTTCCTGCATTTGTATGCAAGTTTTATATTAAGATTTTACTTGAATTATAATATAAACCAGTTATTCAGCGACCAGAACCTTATCTCCTTCCAGCTGAAAGCCTGAATTGCCATTAGAGGAGATTGTCTCCCACCTGCTCCTTTTAGTCCTTTTGACTCTTCATTGCCTAACTGAAAAAGGAGACTAAGTGTTTGGTAAGATAAGAATAGATCCTAGAACGGTTGCTATGATACTAATAAAACTGAAAAAAAAAAGATGTAGTATATGTTATGTTTCCTCATAATTTCAGTGGAAAAGGCAGGCCTTAAACTGGCCTCCAGACTAGTCAATCAGTAGCAAAAAGGCTGGCAGCAAAACAAGTGGGCTTTCCTCAGTATTTCAGAGGAATCTGCTTCTCCCAGAATGTATAGGAGGATCATCTGCATGACTGGATTGCTCTCTCCCTCAATTAGGAGTGTAACAGGCTGGGTGCTCAAAATTTCAGGGACTTTGTGTCCAGTTATGAAATTTAAATTGTGAAGACTGGACTCTACCCTTAGATGAGTCTCTAGATGAAAGTCCATTTTTAGTTCTATGCTTGTATATCTCCTAGCAGCATGGGACTCTGATGGACAGAATGGTGACATATAAATAAATGACACTTTTGTAGTATAAGAAAATCATCTTTATGTTTCACTATACAACCAGCCAAAGCCAGGACTGATGGTGATTCCAGGAAATAATTTAATAAAATGTTTAATACTTCACTGGAAGGAGAGCCAAAATATGTAAATACAAAACAACTGATTGTTTATGCGTTCCTAGTGAGAAAAGTAGCCTGTTTTCAACTTTCGAACCACTTATGAACATAAACTGATTTGTAAGAAAAATGGCTTGAATTGTTTGCAAATGGATGTTATATTTCAAGTTGCTTAATCACTTTCTGCTTACAAGCGCAACATAAGTCACACGGGCTTATATTTTCACCCAATCGCATAACTAAAACAATACAAAATATGCCTCTGGCATATTATATGGGATACAATTGGCACAACTTTTCAGGGTTTGTGGCAAGTTTCATGAACTGACAGATGTCAAAACATATTTAAAGAAAGGGATATGATCTCACAAATAACTGACCTGAGCTTGTCGCATATTACAAAATTATTTCAAAAGCAAACTTCTATAAATAATTTATGATTTGTTTTCAATATTCTCTACAATGAGATAGCCGCATTCCAAACTGACAAGAAAGTTATTCTGAGTTCAAAATTTAAGATGGATTTCTACTAGGTTTGTAATTTGTAAAAAAGCATAAGTAAACGCAGCTTCACTCTGTTAGGAGTTATAATAAAATTTCCAAAATATAAACCATTTTAAAGTTGACTAGACCTCTTCATCGCCATTAAAGAGTGTTCACAGACCTATATTCAAAGACAATCACAGAAAAGTCTGTAACATTTTTGTATACCTTTCTTATTTTATTAACTTCCTTTTGATATTCAAATGCTTGTTTCAAAAAAATATCAAGAGATTTAGAGTTGGTAATCTACATGCAATGAGCTTTTGCAGCTTTGCCAGAGTATTGACTTTGAGGTTTTCTTTGGGGAAGATTTGGGTGCTTTCCCACCAGCAAACAGAAATAATGCCACATGGCTTAGTTGCTATGTGATTTAGATACTCTTCGGAGTGATGAAGACAACTGGCCAGAACCTGAAACAGATGGAAACGGTCAGAAGGAAGTACAGATGGCCATGGGATTTACTGGGACTATAAGCTCTTATAATAGGATAAAATTCACTCAACAGAACATCAGAGCAATAGCGAGTATATGAGATAGGGTGGATGACATCTAAAAGGACTCAAGAGATTTTTAAAACCTCACAACCTGAAAGAATTAGCAAAGTTTAACTGGCAGAGCATAGACAAGCAAAAGAAGGGTCATGTCAGCATCAAAAAATTAACAGGTGACATGAAACTGAGGCAAGAGAAGAACATATCTGGATGTGTGATCTGGAGAGTAGCCAATAATGAGAATCTGTCTTATAACCAGGAACATGAACTCTGGTTCACACACACTCTAGTTCACCACATCAAAAATCAGAACTCATGTGGTGATTCCTAGGATACTTCTGGATACCTAAGATAGCTTTTTCTAGGCAGCTACCTGTTGCTTCCTACCCCCGGAGAGGGGACATTGTTGAATGGAGGCTGCTACTGCACTACTGCATCTGCACAACAGATGAACATTCAACCTGTTTCCTCTTATGTATGTACAGACTGGGAAAAAAAAGTGATTGACTTCCAAATTAAAATAGTTTCCATGGACATGCCAAACCTATCGCCCTGCCTGAACGGCTGCCAAGAGTGGACAATTTTGGGACATAAACTATGATTTGAATTGATAGCAACAGTAAGAACTAAGCTATGAACTGACTTCATCAACATTTTTTTTTAAATAAAAATCATTCATTATGATTATGATTTCCCTGTCTGGAGTCAAATTTCCAAAACTTGCTGAGTATTCATTCACAGGGCCAGGAACTCAGTTGTCCTTATCAGACTTGACAGAAAACTTTATAGGAAAAACTGATGAGACATTTAGAAAAAAATAAAAATGAAATATTTTTATTTCATTGAAACATTTATTCAGATATTTTTGTAATGTAATTTCAGTATTCAGTTTGAAGTGCAAATTTATAAAATAATACATAAAATTCTACATTATCATAGAACAGAAATTGTCAGCAGTGTGATCAATTTTGACTAATCCAGAATCAATTATCTTTAAAGATTTATTTTCATTATTTCCAGAATGAAAATAAATGTCTAGGTTGAAAAACAAAAAAAAAGGATTTTTTTATTCATGTGAACTATCAATTTTATTGATATCACTGAACTAACCAAGTGTATAATTTGCACAATTACATCTCTTCTACTACAATGTCTTTGGTGAATCAGCCAACCAACCACCACCATCATCCTGGTTAGCCTCATATTTATTGCAAACACCATGCAGATCAGGAGTGATCTCCTACCTAAGCAATGCTATGATCTCATATTTTTATCTTCTTCTTTCTTCCTTCCTGATTTTTTTTAGATACTTGCTCTAAACCACCTCATAAATCATTTGTTCTTGTGATACATAGCCCAGACAGCACAGAACTCTATGCAAAAATCTGGGTAATACTGTATCATAGTTAATAAATAGTAATCACCAGTAGAGCTAGATTGCAGGAGATAAATAATAAAGGTTCGCACAGGTCACAAATACCCATCTGCAATCTATCATTCAAATCATATCATTATTCAGCTACCCTTTTAATGTATTTCCAGTCAGTCTTTTGCCAGGATATGAAAATATCAAATGCTGCATTCCAAAATACACACTTAAGAGGAAAATGCATTTCATGAAACTAAATTATTGGGGATCCAATGGGGATTTCAAGTCCCTGGTCATCCTCATAGCCCCACACTGGACATTTCATGAAACTAAATTATTGGGGATAATTAAAGACCTTTCTTTTTTTTCCAAATAATAACATTGAGTAGGCATAGTTTTGATTCCATTGACTGATCATGGTGTTAGAGCCAAGCAAAGAAAACATTACTGTGCAGTTTGCAATTTGGAATTTATTTTCTTTTACTTGTAAAATAGCTGTATTAAAAGAGTCTATGAGAGGTGACACAGAACACAGGCAAAGAAATTCATGTCTAAGAGTAACTACGAGGAAAAGACAAGAATATAGTACAGAATGCTCCCAAACAATTACTCAAATGAGCAATTACTGAAAATACCTCTGACTGAGGGTGTAGGGCAATGTTTTCCCAAAAAAACCCTGCTCCTGGTCTTTGCACTTCTCTATCCATCCTAACGCGAAAAGACAAGAGTGTGGTGCTAAGTATGAAAACCAGTGGTGCAAGGTTACTTGTAAATGAGACCAGGAATAGTGGAAGAGGAAGTACTAATTTACTCATTACATCCCATGTCCATCTGTTCAATCTTTAATTCATGTTGATTTGTTTCTGAGATATAGCCAATTCTTCTATTTGGATCACTTTTCATTTATAAGTAGCGCAAATTTAGGTAGGCAGCTCTGTAAATAAGTGGTTTATTGAAATACAGACCTGTTAAAGAATATGTTCTTATTTCCCAATCAAAGTCCTCCCAAGCAAAAATAAGTGATGGATGACCTTTGTATTTGTAAGCCTAAAATTTTCCATTTCATTGATGTGCTTTCAGAAGGAATAGTACAAAGAGGTCACAGTATATATTTCATGGGTTCAGTTTCATTCTTGTGTACAATGTTTTGATGACACAGTGGATGAATACAGGAGACAGTATCTACATTCAAACATTTGATTGGAGCAAAGCCAAGCATTCAGCTATAAATAAGCATTTTACATAAAGCTACTGTAGTGGTAAAAATCATATTTTACCATGTAAACCTGAAACCTGAATATGAAAGATCCATCAACATAAAAATTTTCATATTCAGTGTTTTGACGATCATTGTATAGAATTAAATGGTGATTTTTTATTGATATAGAGAAATGATTTAGTTGGTATTTTCTGTAGACAGACAGTAGACCAATTTTTTTCTCTCCTACTTTTAACAGAACACACACTTCTCAGTCAGAACAATATTATGTTATAGAATCATAGAATCATAGAATGCTTGAGGTTGGAAGGGACCTCTAGAGGTCACCTAGTCCAACTCCCCTGCACATGCAAGGACACCTAGAGCACGCGGCACAAGACTGCATCCAAGCGGGTTTTGAAGATCTCCAGAGAAGGAGACTCCACAACCTCTCTGGGCAGCCTATTCCAGTGCTCTGTCACCCTCCCTGTTAAAAAAATTTTCCTTAAGTTCCTGTGGAACTTTTGGTGCTTCAGTTTGTGGCCATTAACTCTAGTTCTATCAGTGGCCATCAGTGAAAATAGGCCAGTACCATTCTCCTCACTGCCTCCCTTGAAGTACTTACAGATACTGATTAGATCCCCTCTCAGCCTTCTCTTCTCCAGGCTGAAAAGACCCAGGTCCCTCAGCCTCTCCTCGTAGGGCAGGTGTTTCAAGTCCCTGGTCATCCTCATAGCCCCACACTGGACTCTCTCCAGTTTCTCCACATCCCTCTTGTACTGTGGGGCCCAAAACTGGACACAATATTCCAGATGTGGCCTCACCAGGGCTGAGTAGAGGGGCAGGATCACCTCCCTCGACCTGCTGGAGACACTCTTCCTAGTACACGCCAGGATTTCATTGGCCTTCTTGGCCACGAGGGCACACTGCTGCCTAAGGGTCAATCTGTCGTCCAGCCATGACACCCAGGTCCCTCTCTGCAGAGCTGCTCTCCAGAAGGTCAGTCCCCAGCCTGTACTGATGTCTGGGGTTATTCCTCCCTAAGTGCAGGACTTTACCCTTGTCTTTGTTGAATTTCATAAGATTTCTCACTGCCCAGTTATTCAGTTTGTCCAGGTCCCTTTGAATGGCAGTGCAGACCTCTGGGCTGTCGGCTACTCCTCCCAGTTTGGTATCATCAGCAAACTTGCTGAGGGAGCACCTTCATCCAGGTCACTGATGAATAAATTGGACTGGAGCGAGGACTGACCTCTGGGGGACACCACTAGCTACAGGCCTCCAACTAGATTCTACACCACTGATAACCACCCTCCGAGCTCTGCCATCCAGCCAGTTCCTAATCCACCTCACTGTCCACTCATCTATCCCACACTTCTGGAGCTTGCCCAGGAGGGTGTTGTGAGGGACGGTGTCAAAAGCCTTGGTGAAGTCGAGATAGACGACATCCACCGCTCTCCCCTCGTCTATCCAGCTGGTCATTCCATCATAGAAGGCTATCAGGTTAGTCAAGCATGGTTTCCCCTTGGTGAATCCATGCTGACTACTCTTGAGCATCTTCTTGTCCTCCATGTGCCTGGAGACAATGGCCAGTATGAGCCGTTTCATCACTTTTCCAGGGACGGAGCTGAGGCTCACTGGCCTGTAGGTGCCTGGAGGGGTCTTCCTTCTTGCCTTTTTTGAAGACCTGCGTGACATTGGCCTTCTTCCAGTCCTCTGGCACCTCCCCCCTTCTCCGGGACCTTTCAAAGATGATAGAGAGTGGCTTAGCTATGACATCCACCAGCTCCCGCAGCACTCTGGGGTGCATCCCATCAGGGCCCATGGATTTGTGAGTATCGAGTTTCCTTAGGTGCTCTCTGACCCAATCTTCCTCTACCCAGGGCAAGTCTTCCTCTCTCCAAGCTTCTTCTATAGAATCATAAAATGCTTAAGGTTGAAAGGGACCTCTAGAGGTCAAAGGTAATTTTGTACTGAAGTAAACAACTATACAAATCAACAAGATTTAGATTCTCAGGGCCCTTCTGATAGCAGTGGCAACTTCCTTTTCCTTACTGTTGCCAGAAGCTTGACCCTTGGAGGTACATACTACACAGTCCTGACGAAGAAAAGAGTAGGAAATTTTGTCTACATGGAAGAAAATTGCTTGGAACAAGTTTTATGTTTCAAGATGATAAATTTGTCTAGTGAAACAAATTACTCCATCTGCATTCATTATAGTTATATACCAAACCTTGGTTTCAAATTGTATAACAAGGATGATCTCTCACGTAATGTGTCATTGCAATAAGGTATTTGGAGATATAACATAGCTTTGTATCAGTCCATCACCATGATGACATGACATGAGACAATGACTGAGAATGAGTTATGACCTTGTAACCTGTAGAATCAGGAAAACGTACTTTCAACTTGTCTAGGTCATCCTTGAAATCTCCTTTAAAATACAAGCAGTCTGAAGGAGTTCTTAGCTGGTGCCAATTCATACTCCAATATTGGCAATCTTTTGATAATTTGGGTGGCACTATTAATATTATGACAATGTCTGACAATGCACTTGCCAATGAGCAAATTAAAGAAAGAGATAATTATGCTCTCAAAACCTTACAATATAATTTAAATGGAGACATAAAAAAGGGTTATAATTCAAAAGCGAGGAAAGTAAGAATGTGGTAAATGGTTATCAGAGCATTCAATATATTGGTCACTGATGTAAATGGGTATACGACTTCACAGGAAGACTGGGAAGATTAATTTATATTTGATCATCAGAGAAGAGGTCACCTTTAATTGCCAAGTGTTATTGCCATTATCTATTATTATCATTAATGTTCACTCTCAGAAATCAGTGGTTAAAAGGGACAATGATCCCAGGAAGTCTCTTAGTATTTTAACTTCACTAGGAATCTCTATCTCTTGAAGAGTAATTACTTTTAAGCTGTTTGAATCTTCTTACACAGAATACTCCTCAATCTTCACACATTTACCTTGCACTTACTTTCAAAACTTCTTATTGAAGAGTCTATACTTTTTGGCATATGATCGTGGGAATGTTACTCATCTCAAAACTGATACAGAAATGTGATGCTGAAAAGGAACTACCAGGAGGTAAAATTAATGTAAGATGGAACTCATCTGATCAAATGCATACTCTCATCTAGACTCTTTTCATGGGAGGATTAAATAAGTACTTCTAAGGTAAAATCCACCTCATTTTAAAGAAAATATTTTGCACCAGTTGCATGAACTATGGATTAAAATGCCCATTTCTCTCCACTTTTTGAATGAATCCTGCAGTGAGTAGACATTTTTTTGTGTTTCAAGAGTCTATTCAATAAGGAGATGCAACATAAGGATTCTAGAGAAATGACATGAAATATAGGCAAAAGTTATTCATATCCCGATGTATCCATCTGGATGACTGGCAAAATTTAATAAATATACCATAAATGAACCTGAAATATAAGCTTAAAATTAACCACATACATATTTATTTACTGATTTTGAAAATTCCTTTATTTGAGCATTATTTTCCTTCATGTATGTGAGAATTTCATTATTTAAATACTGGAATATTTCCAGAGAATGGAGCAGAGTTTATTCACTCTTGGTGGCAGCAACATTCATCCTTTCTATATTTGCGCCTCACCAGGAACACTTCTCTAGAAAGAAGGAAGCCCAGATTTAATCCCCTCTCTGCAGAAGGACCCATAGCTATTGTTATTCAAGTGCATGCACTTGCTCTCAAGTATTCTGCCATTATGGTGGGGAACAACTTCCACCTCTCTTGATGAGACATGCCAGCAGGAGCGTGAAAGACCAAAGAGAAAACTAAGCAAAGTAATTCTGAATCTGTATCTTCCTAGAGACACATGCCCAGGAGACAGAGAACAGCAAAGTGGTTGTCCCCAAACAGCCTATTACCTTTTTCTTTCTTCTCCAGTTGATGATCACCTACCCTAAACTGCAGAAGTGTAGACGCCTACTGAGACATACATTCAGATGCTCCCAGACAAAATATTCCCTATTGATGGACTCAGGTAGACTCCCGAAAATCATACAGTACCTCTGAATGCGATGTTCCTCACTAGCTGCAGCAATAATGGCTTCCTTAAGGACTACCACTGCCTCTCTATGGAAAGGGAATACTGGTTATATAAAGAAATTTTAAGTTATAATCTTAAATCCTAAACAGTACTCTAAGTAATTTCTTGGGACTAGATACCTACAATACATGATGTTGGAACGCCTGGCTTAGAGGTCTGACCATGCCTGCCATCATTCCTTTTCAAAGGCTAATTTCTAAATGTCTCATTGACATTTAAATTTTTAATTGTTTTTGTTTCAGAATATTTTTCCACTAAGAATAGTTGCTGTATTCTTTCTCTATGAATGACAAAGGCTTTTTTTCCTGGTTCTGTCACAAAACAGCTCTGGTCCTGCTTCCATAGACGGTTAATCTGTGGAATAGGAAAGAAGAATATAACTGTGGTGGTTGATCATTTCTTCTCAATGTTACATAAGGAAGAAAAGCACCCTCAATCAATTTTAAATTGCTTTCCACTGACACATAACTGTTCTAATTTACCCTTTTAATATTTTGCAATAGAAAGATGTGAAGGAGAATAGCAGGAAAACATACAGCGTGTAAGATGAGAAAATTCAGCTGTTATTTTTAACCAGAGAGTGAAACTGGCCCCAAAAAAGCTTAAAAAAGAAAAAGAAAAAGAAAAAGAAAAAGAAAAAGAAAAAGAAAAAGAAAAAGAAAAAGAAAAAGAAAAAGAAAAAGAAAAAGAAAAAGAAAAAGAAACCAGTTTTGTTTTTTCTTTTCATTCAAAATGCTGAGAAAACTCTAATTAAACTTTATTTCCTTTTTGCATTCATTGCTACTAGCTGAGGAAGAATGGAAAAAAATGCAGAAGAGTAATCTGTTTTTGAATGATAGCTGTAAAGGTGTTCATCGGACTGTCTCCAGATTATAACTTCTTTTCCTTTACCTTGTATCCTTTGTGTTCTTTTGTTCTTAGACTGTCTTTGTACAAATCAATATACTCATATCCAACATCAACTCCTCTCCCTTCAACCTCTGCAGGTTTTGCAACCCCTCTTTTCTGCCACTCAGATCCACATGTTTTCTTCCTCTTTCTAAACACTGTCCAGTCTTTAAAAGCAAATAGGATGCAGGACATAAGCTACGTTTTCCTCCTTTTCCACACCCACACACTCACTATAAAGAAGTATTTTATTACTTTTAAACATCCTCCTCCATAGAACCTCATATGAACAGAAGGAGGAGAAAATACAGTCAGCAGGGATTTCTTTGGAAGGTGCTCAGTATGATCTGCTGATGGTATTTTGAGGGTCCAAATCTCCCTAGCCCTGTAATACTGCTTAGAACTGAGAAAAACAGTATAAAATGTTTTCTAGTTAGAGTTTAACTTCCATTTCATGTTCAGTTTTCACAGTTGCTAACAATGAAACCAGAGGCAGGTAGTGGTGACTCATGCGCTAAATGCTTATGTGCACCATTCCAGTTGCTATGAACAGCACAAAAACACTAGTTTGGGTACTTTCTAATGGAAAAGGGCATTGCATTAGTAGTGCCAGGTTTACAACAGCAACTGCTGTAATTGTGCGGATTCATATTGTAATAAGCAGAGCACCTGGCAGTGATGTCAGGAGAGCAGCACAGGTCTCAGCCCTTCAGGTTATAGACTAATCGATGGCTTAATTCAGAGGGATGCAGCTGCCACATGGGTCCAGTGTAGGAGCAATGCAACTTTCACCAGTTCTTAACATTTATTCTTTATCTGAGCCTCTTTGTTTCTTTCCTTGTTTTCCCTTTCCTCTCTGGGAGATCTCGCCTTTCTTATGGAACTTTTCCTATTCCTATTGCTAGCAAGGAGATTGCTTATACTGCTTTCCCCAGAGTGATCAAGATATCTCAAGTGTTATCACTTCCCCCAAAGTGATCAAGACCATATTTAAAACAAATGAACTGGTTCACATATTTTGATCACATTAGCCACTGACTGAATTAGGTTGAGCCTCCTGCAGCATCTTTGTACTTCTGCTAAAGTTATTGTTTCATGCCTTTAGCCTACTCCGTGTATTCGGTTTCTGACTCATTTCTTTAGAGCTCTAAGTTCTTTACTGACTCACTGGGAATCATTTATTCTGTTTTGGTTTCACCAGGACAGGTTTTCAGATTTCATTTCTCAAATGTCATCACTAATGTCTCAAAGTTTGTTTACAAATGACTTTTTTTTTCTCACATAGAAGAATGTTGATGTCAGGCACTGCTTCACCAATCAAATCTGTTCCAAAGCTTCCAAGTTCTAAGACAGTTTCTGCTCTTATAGCCTAGCCATTTCTTATTAATTCATGATTTTTTTTTCCCCACAGTGCATTGATGGTTGACTCTTATGTAAGGTAAAACCTTGCTTTGAATAAATGTAATATCATCAACTATAAATATTCAAATGAGAAGAATACCATTTGCACTCTTTAACAAAAGTAAGAAAGAACAAAATTGTTCAAAATTATACAGTTTCTCGTTAGTGAAAGTGACAATTCTATTCACATTCCTTCTGGTTTCTGTGGCTTTAGGTCAGCTTTTTCTTTTTTTGAAATACGAAAACCACCTGAAGAATGGATCACCAGCTCCCACTGCCTCTTCTATATCCCAGTCTATCCAAAACATGACTTATGACAAGCTACACAGAAGACCCCTGGAGACTGGAGTAGTAGAAAGCAAGGGGAAATATCCATCAATTTATTTAAATAACACCGAATACTTAGCTTTAGGCAACTGAATCAAATTACCTTGTCTGGCAGGCTTGTCTGGGCTCAGGGAGTTAGAGATGAAACAGTGGAACAGATACTTGGCAATGTAATTTGTATATCTTCATTTAATTTAATTGTCTAAATGCTTAGTCGTATACCTTTGTCAGTGTCGTATACACTGACAGCTCACATGCACCCTTGCATGCAGGAATATTTGGATATTTTCATCTGGAATTAACCCCCTTTAGAGATCTTTCTAAAATCAATATCTTGCTTTTGGGTCAAATTTTTTAAAAAATCCTAAGAAAAGAAAATTAATATCTTGTAGAATTATTAGTAACTTGAAGGCATGTGTAAATTTTAATGGGTAATGACATACTGTCCATGTCTTACAGAAGCAAGAAGTAAGAGCTGAGCAAAGTGAGACTTGCTGTCATGGGCAATATTTGACTAATCATTTGCTCTTATCCTGAAAAAGCATTGATCAGTAAAATGTCAGGCAAAAAGGAAAACACCAAGGCTAGAAATTTTGAAAATTTCAATTCAGAAAGTGTCAAAATAATATCAACTGTCAATGTATGGTACTTTGACCTTTTCTTATCGTTATTATTTGTTTTAGTTTCTGGCCTGTAAATTTTTCTCTTTGAAAGGTCAATGTTTTATCTTTCTTTGAGCTGAGACTAATGAAGACATCTTACAATCTGACCCTTACTTGGATGTGAAACTGGCATTGTGATGATCTTTTCAAAAAGATCTAGGGGTCCAGACTGGAATTATTTGGGCAACAGAAATATTCCCAGATGTAAATGGAAAATTTAGATCTGCAAGAAATATGCAATAAATCTGAGTGAGGATGGGGAAACCTCTGTTCTGTAACAGATAATGAGCTACTCGGATATGTATTTAAAATAGGCCACCTTTTGATAAATATTACATGCATGACATGCAAAATAGTAAAAAGTAGGACGATTTAAGCAGGCATAAAATAATCCCTTTTAATACCAAAATAGCGAGGAAGGATTTTAAAAACAAAGACCTTAACATCCTTCAAAAGAATGTGATTTGCTTTGAACTAGGTTATCAAGTGACAGATAAAATGTAATTTAATATATGTAATATGCCTCAGCTCCAAAAATAAACACAAGCATCCGATGACTGGAATCATACTGAATATAAAAACCTTGGAAACTTGAGATATTGAAGTCTTCTTTTAAATCCCTCTTTAAAACTCTAGATAATTTATAGGAGCAATTACAAGGCTTCTGGGATACATAACAATAACAATAAAATATAGTTTATAGATATTAATTTTCAGTAGCAGATCTTTTGTTTTCTAAGAAATGGAAGGGACTAGTTACTCTGTCTACTGCAGCTGAAGAACATTTCAGTCTTTCCCATTTTGTCTAACCATTTCTTTCCAAATAGGCATCATCAGCACGGATCACTGTTAGAATGGGATTGCAACCAATAATAGGTCTATCTGTTTGATATAAATTCTAACCAAAGAATCAGTCTTTAACCAACTGAAAAGAAATCAAATGAGGAATATTATCATGAAAAAATGATATGAAAAATAGGTTTTATCAAGCCAACTTTATTTTTAAAAATAAATTAAATTAGTTTGCTGTTAATATTGTCAATAAGATTCATTTCAACTTAATCATGCACAATATTTTAATTAAGAAACCTAAAAAGAGTGTTTTACAGAAATGGAACAGTAAATTAAGAATTGACTGATTCAAAATCAGGAAAAAGGAGAATTAATGAATGTAATGTAGCCAGATCCTGAAGGGATTCATTCTGGAGCTTCTGGTATTTAGCCTTCCTTTTAAAGGCTGGGAAGAAAAAAAAAGTAAGGGGTATTAACTGATTCTGAAAAGAGCAGGAAGACGGAGGAACTGCAAAATATTAAGGAGAACAGGCCAAAGTTGTGAAACATCTTTGATTACTCAACAAGTTGGGCATTAACTAGTAAGATGCTTGCATGTAGCCCAGTGTGAACTTGTATATTTGGAACAAGGAGGGAAATCTGTATTGTAGAATGGAAATTTCTGTGCTTAGAATTCATGATTCCTGAAAAGGATGTGAATCATAAGAAATCATACCTAAAAATAGGCTAGTAAGCAATGTTAAGCTCAAAAGGCTACATATAAACTGAGATAGATTGGAATAAACGTAGATTGAAGCAGAATAAATGCTCGCCTTTGGCTTTGATATAACTGCAACTGTTAGATCAGCTTTGTATAAAACAACAAGGACAATGATAAATTGATGACCATTCAGAAGAGAACTTTCAAAATGATTAGACAACAGGATTCATAACTAAAGAGTGGGAGAGACCAATCTGTTTAGCTCACCTCATCAAAGGGTAACTTGGGCGACTCATTCACTTACCATCGAGCAAGAAATGCAAATGGGGGTGTGATAATTTCACCTCACTTTTAGTGTTTACCATGAAGATATCTACATCTAAGCTTGTCACGAAGTGATCATTTAACTTAAATAGAAGTGAACATGTGGATTTTCTGAAACTTGTGCTAAAAGACTTTCGTAGCAATTTCCATCTAGCATCAGTCAATAGTTTCTATTTAACAGAGGCATCAGTCCTAGCTGTCTGTTAGCTTTCTCAATTTATGTACTAAACTCAAACATATCTAATATGGGTATGTTTATTTCTTTTAATTATAACAAAATGAACAATAAAATAATTGTTAAATTTCATAAAGGCTTCTAGGAACAGTCAGAAGATCTTCAAGAAGCATTTTTTCATTCTGTTAGAAAGCTAATGTTGCTACAATGGTGCTATTATATGCAAAATCAGCTTGAACAAAAATATCATAAAATAATTTTTCTTGTTTTCAGCAGTACTTAATCTAATTGGAATTATTATTATGAATAAGTATCTAATTGCAACGATCCCCAAACTAAATGAATCTTTAAATCATAGTTCTTACAACAAGATTTTGTGTAAATCTCTGTCTCCTACTCTACTGGTTGATGCTGGAAAAAGTAAATCCGAAGAGTTGCAAGAAGGGACTCATAAAACCACTTCAGGGACTAAAATTACTATAAGATTTCTTGGAACTTCATTTTCACACATTTATTGTGTGGACTTTTTCTTGCTCTGCCCAGCTTTTCTTTAAGATTTTAGTGCGGCAAATAGCAAAATAATCAAATCCTTTTACTCCCCTGTGGGTGGGTGCCTAGACACCAATTTTAGGTGCATCAACCCACAGTTATTGTTCTCTGATAGCAATCTGTTGGGCTGAGTTTAAAGATCTAGTTTCCTTGCAGATAAGTCACCCATAAGAGACATCACCACTGCATTTGTCCTGTCATTTGTGTACGTGTTGGCAGCTTCAGGCAAAAGACTGAAAAATCAAAAAGCTATAATTTCACTCCTCTAAGTGGTTTCCTTTATACCACACTCAAAAGTGACTTATTCTTGGAGGGATAATCATATTGCCCCTCACTTATTGTATCTATCTGTTCTGTTGGTATATAAAAAGCTTTGTTCTCCAATGTTGACTATCTTTCACTATTCCGTAAGAGCACTACTCTGTTTTAAAAGACACCCTGTCTCACAACAGCAGCCTGTATGTGTGTGAACAATTAGATTAATGCAACCACATATCTCCACTGTTGTACATTTGATTTGGGGAGAAAATACATTTTGTCAGCATATTATCTCATACCAGTCAGCATCAGGCTCTGCCTCACCCTTTTTGCTCTCCTTGAAAAGGCCAATTTTCACCAAAGATCAAAAAATGGCAGAAGGTAAACAGAATATCCCTACTAGATTTTAAATTAAGATGGTGTCAAAGAGGTATTCCTTCAGGCATGACTTGCAGTGCAGATATGCGCCAGTTCAAGAAAGAGAGGACTTTTTTAGATTGAGAGGGAGAAACTGAATGACCCTACGGTGATGAAATGAAGGATATTTTGCAAAATGTTCATGGTTTATTTAAACTTGTTTTTGAGCCCCTCTCATCTGCACAAACACTATGTTCCTGCAGCAGATAATAAGGGAATCAAACTAAAATAAATGTCCCTGTTGTGGCCTGACTCAGGCATAGAGAAGCAAATAAATTAGGATTTATGGCTTATGTTCTATCCTTATCTGATATCATATATCAATATCTCAAATGTATCCTTTGCCAAGATAAACATTTCATATAATAACATTATAAGGATGATTTAAGGATGCAGCTTAAGTTCAATTTTGGCAATTTCTTCACTTTAGGCATTTAAAGGTGACTTGCAAGTAACTTGACAGAGAAGCTAGTTATTTAGAGATATATGCGGGGTCCCACTTGTGTTCAGAATGATTTGGAAAGATTCAGGTTGTGGCCAGCCTAATTCTGATGGGTACTGGTCAGCTGAGGGAGCAATTAGAAGTTTTAGCTTTTCAGAAGTTTTAGCTGCTTCTTCAGAGCAGCTTAGGGCTTATTCATCAACTCTCCCAGAGAATGAGCATCCATGAGTTAACAACATAGAGAAGTGTGTTCTTCCTGGGGAAAAAAGATCACAAGATTTAGATTGTTGCAGGTCATGGGTAAAATAAAATCTTCTCAAAAGTGACACTTCAAGAAAAAAGAAAAAAAAAAGGAGAAAATTCAATTATTCTAGGGTGTGTCTAGTAGATCACCTTTAGGAAAAAAATAAAAATAAAAAATCTTTCCATACGATAAATCTTCCCCAAATATCTAGAACAGTATTTGCTGCAGCATTAATTTCCCATATCTATTCAGTGTTAGAAGAGGTTAGACAGACAATTAATTTCTACATGCCAGTATTCTCATTTCTGGCAAATGGGTAGGTAAAAGGGCCACAAGGTATTTTCAAAGGCCAAGGAAATGTCTTGCACTACAGAGTAAAGAAGCTTAATCTCTTTAATTTGTCAGAAAGTAAAAAAGAGTGACTTGATTAAGATGCATAACTGGGGGTGAAAGGGAAACCAGAAATGGGGGCAATGTCTCCAGGATCTCAGGATTTTAAGAAATCTACCAAGGTGAAAGAGAATTCTACCTAGAGCGTGCATCAGTATAAGGATGGGACACAAGAGAGGTGGTTCCTATCTCAATGTATTGCGTATGCTGGCAGTCAGGCCAGCCATAAGAATTTTGAACGACAGAAAGAATTTTGAATGAGGGAAAATCTCAGATGTTGAGTGTCTCTATTCTAGAGACCCCAACCTGCAAGCAAAGTTTTATGTGTAGTTCTCTAGTCTTCAGTCTAGAAAACAAGATGCCAAGAAAACAGCTGAGTTAACACAAATAGAATTGATAGAATTTATAGAATGCTTAAGATTGAAGGGACCTCTAGAAATCATCTAGTCCAAGCCCCCTGCACGCACAAGGTCACCTAGAGCACGTGGCACAGGACTGCGTCCAAGCAGGTTTGGAAGATCTCCAGAGAAGGAGACTCCATAACCTCTCTTGGAAATCTGTTCCAGTGCTCTGTCACCTCACGGTTAAAAATTTTTTCCTTAATTTCTTGTGGAACTTTTGGTGTTTTTGTTTGTGGCCATTAACTCTAGTTCTATCAGTGGCCACCAGTGAAAAGAGGCCAGCACCATCCTCTGCACTCCCTCCCTTGAGGTACTTATAGACACTGATTAGATCCCCTCTCAGCCTTCTCTTCTCCAGGCTGAACAGGCCCAGCTCCCTCAGCCTCTCCTCATAGGGCAGATGCTCTTCTTAATGCACCCCAGGATCCCAGTGGCCTTCTTGGCCACGAGGGCACACTGCTGCCTCATGGTCAATCTGTCGTCCACCATGATGCCCAGGTCCCTCTCTGTAGAGTTGTCCTCCACAAGGTCAGTCCCCAGCCTGTACTGGTGTCTGGGGTTATTCCTCCCTAAGTGCAGGACCTTACACTTGGCCTTGTTGAATTTCATAAGATTTCTCACTGCCCAGTTATTCAGTCTGTCCAAGTCCCTCTGGATGGCAGAGCAGCCCTCTGGGGTATCGGCTACTCCTCCCAATTTGGTATCATCAGCAAACTTGCTGAGGGAGCACTCTGTGCCTTCATCCAGGTCATTGATGAATAAATGGAACAGGACTGGAGCGAGGACTGACCCCTGGGGGACACCACTAACCACAGGCCTCCAACTAGAATCTGCGCCACTGATCACCGCCCTCTGAGCTCTGGTGTAAAACAATAGATGTGTTAAAAAACAAATATGGCTTGGGTTGTATGCAAGACAGCTCGGTGAAATTAATAGGCCATGCTAGAAAGAAGAAACTAGAGAATGAAATAGGGGAACAAAAATCAATGAGTAGGAAAAAAAGTCAGAAGAGTCTGGGATGAAGGGATCTAGAAAAGTTTTCATTAAGTTTGCTTGTTCCAAAAGTAAAAGAATACATAAACAAGAAAAAGAGAAAGAATAAGAACTTTTTCTTCATAATTGACATAATCCAGAAAAACTATCCACCTGAAATTCAGTTTACTACAGTGTGTTCGGATCCTTGATTCCTAGTCCTTCTCCTGCTTTCACAAGTTCTGCTTCTACGTTCTGTGGGGTTTACATTGATCCCTAATTCCACACAAAAGCTCTACAAGTACATATACTGCCTGCAATATCCAGATATTGATTTGTGATATGTTTGGCTACAATTTCATTATTAATATCTTGAGGTTTGGAGGCTAACTGATTCATGTGGATCTTAGAGTGGCTTTAACTATACTAAATGAAACCAAGAAAAATCTGGAAATATGAAGTAACAACCTTTCAATAAAGAACAATTTCTGAAACCCTGAAACCCAGAGACTGGGATGGAAAGACATGGCCAATATTTAGGTATCAAATTTTGGTTTTTAAAAAATGAAACTTTTCAGGCAGAAATGAAAACAAAAAATTCAGAATGTCCTGTAAAATAAAAATACTGAAAATATTTCAAAATGAGTAACTTTGAAAGAAAATTAAATACTTCTTCAAACAATATTTTGTTGTTAAAATATATCTCTGACATGGATTTATGTTGTCATTTTTTCTTGTTATTTAAAAGTGTGTAAATAGTGGCAGAGCATAATGACATGCCAATGCAAATCAGATTCTGAGATGACATTCACGAGGGCCAAAATGCCTTGAAAAAAAAATGTAAGAATAGCAGAGGCATAAAATTTTATAAGTCTTACCCTGGTGTGATGTGATAAATCATTTTGTCTTACTGCTATTGAACTATCACTGAAATATGGTAAAACTGATAAAGTTATAAGAATAAAGCAAAATAAAAGTGGCATTACAGATTTTCTTAAAATGATATTTTCCTTTTTTTTTCTTTTTTTTTTTCACTGGAACAAAAAATTTTGAAGAGCCATTCAACTCAAAACTCTCCTATGTTCCTTCAGTCTGTCTCTACACCCTAAAAGAAAATGCACAGGTTAATAAACGAAAAATAAACAGAAAGGTGAGGTGAGGCAAAGAAGGGAAGGGAAGGGAAGGGAAGGGAAGGGAAGGGAAGGGAAGGGAAGAGAAGGGAAAAAGAAGACAAAAAACAGCTCTTCTGTCTGGGCTTAATTACATACTCACAAAGAATTGAATGAGAAGGCCATAAATCTGACTGACATCCTAACTCTGACAAAACCTTTTTCATCTAGCTTGAGTGAATTGCATAATACATGATTATTTTTATTGGAACATGACTAAACTAAACAGAAGTTTATTGATATATTTCAAATAATAGCTTATTTTTATTACTGCTATTATAGATTGAGGTCAGGTTCAAGATTAAGAAAAGGAACTCTATCATTTTATCATGTGCTTGGGAGCAGACACTGCAGCTCCTGATGGGAGATGGAGGGAGTTAAGTCATGCTAGTCCATCATCCCTGATAAATTACAACTAAGTGCCTCAATTTTCCATGGTGAGGGTTCACTGCAAACAGTTTGAAATCAATCTGTGCAGTGAAACAAATAAACGAATCATGGCAAAAATATTGAGTGAAATAGAACACCAAAACTCCTTAAAGAAAATACAATTTCTTCTTGGATGTTTTATGCAAATAAAATATAATAATAATTTGAAAAAACTTGCTGGTGAATTATCTTATTTAAGTTGTTCTCTCAGATGATGGCTGTTGGTGTGAATCATTTCAATGCTGATTTCTAAGTACTTCATTATTGACAGTCACAGAAATACTTTGGACTATTAGAACAGATTAGACAGATCGTGTCTTGATATAACATTTGCATTAAGTATAGTTCTATGCTGTCACATTTTTAGATCTTGTTGAAACCTTTAGCATGAGTGTCATACGATAACTATGAACCATGATAACCTCTGTGAAAGAGACAAATATTTTATTTGCCTCTTTCAAATGTATTTTTTTTATTGTTAGTTAAGATTCTGTGTCTTTTCCTCAGTTTGAGGAAAGCCCACTATTTAGCTTTTGAATAAGTCTATTTAGTTTCAGAGTACTTCATGTCAAATTGTCTGTCAAGTGAACATTGTTTTAATTTAACATATAGCACATACATGACAGATAGTTGCTGTTGATTTTTTTCCCATTTTGTTCCCAACACTTCATATATTTCTAGTTTAAACAATAAGAGTGTGATCTCAGCAAAATCATGAGGAAAACCCGATAGCCAAGCCACATTTTCATATATTAATATAGAATATTGAAAAGAAAGCATTGGATTGACATAAAGGAAACTGAAGTCAAACAGGTGCTATTCTACACAGAACATAATATTTACTTACCAAAATAATCCATCAGATATGATTACTGCAGATAAATGTGGTCTGTGTTTGGAAGCTTAATGCTGTCTTATGTGATAGACTTGGATTTTAAGATCTCACACCACTGTTTCTGAGGAGGCAGTCAAGAGGGGTGATCTTAGGCACTGCAGATAACTTTCTTGTCAAGAGAGAGAACATTGCCAGGAGAAACAGAAAAGTATCCTCCAAATAGAAGGGTTCTTCAAAATGTACCCAGTTTATCTCCAACTCAGGCAGAAGTGATGGTTTCTGAACTCAGATTCTGGTTTATAAAAAATTCCTGATAGCAAGGGCAGTACTGATGGAAGGCAAGTGTGAGATAGAGTGGGAGCTGAAAAGATGGGAGCTCCCTAGTGACTTTCAAAAACATTCAGGACAGTTTCTTGCTGACTCTGACCTGAGGACTGTGAGTGTGGGGAAAAATTGCCCTGTTTTTATCCTGAAGCCAATTGAAACACTCCGCATCATTAAATACAACTCTCAAGACACTGCTCTCACCATGCTAAATTAAAACAATGCCAAACGGCCTTTAATGTTATCTGCAAATTAAGCCCTTTAAAAAGTTTTGATAAAAACATGAGTTATCAAATATTTGATACATACATTGACAATGATGAAACAATAATTTATTTTACCAATACAGAGATTACTTAGTTGCAACATCAGTGTTTAGTGAAGGTAGTAGGGAGCTCAGATGCTGACATAAAATGTCTTCTGTCTCAGGCAACCTACACTGTACCCTCTGAAAAAATTGCTGTTGTTGTCAGCTTCAAGGTTACAACTACTATCCATGAGATGCAACACCATTGCTAGCCAGACTGAGGCCTTCTGAACCATTAGTAGCAGTTAAAGCGATGGAGACAGAGTAGGTGCAAAGTGAACTACACACTTAAAAAAACCCTAAATAGATCAGTAGGTTTGCCTTATGCTTTTTAATACACAGAGCTGCAAAGTGAAGAGTAATTGTTATGAGGCTAATTGAGCAAACATCAAATCCAAGAAGGGACAAGAACTTAAGCTGACAGACAAGTATTAAATCATGTTGGTTAAAACGTCTTTCCAAATATAAGAGCTACAATATGAAATAAAAGATCTGTGTCAAATATGGGGCAATTGGCATACATGTTTCTTTAAAAATGGATTAAATGGGTATTTATATGAAATAAGTACAGCAGAGGTGAAGACAGGCTGGATTTTCCTAACTTTTCTTGTCTCTAACACTTCTATTCTTCCATCTTTCAAATAAATGTCAGTTTAATCCAGTTCTAAAGCAATTTATCTGTGTGTTTTTCCACCATAGGGAATTAGCATAAGTGCATTGGTGATGACATCAAGTATTTGGCAAACGGTAAACATTACTGCCTGTTGTGTCTTTATTTGATGAGACAAATATACCGCGCTACAGGCCATGAGGGAAAGGAGGCAGGAAATGTCACAAGAATTTTCAATCTGATATATCTGCAAGAAACAAAAAAGTTTTAATTGTTTTAAACTCAGAAGCCATCCTGAGATTCAGCAAGAGTCTCTCAGGCAAGGAGATAAGCAACAGAAGCTGCTTACCTGTCTGGAAGGACCATACTTAGGAAGTGGCATCTTTTATCAGTCATTACTCATCTTCTCTGCATGCACTATGAAAGCAGAAATATAAAACTCTTATCTGAATTTACTAAGGTATACAGAAGAGCCATTGATTTTCAGTTTTAGAGGACGTGGCTAAGTCAGGATGTATTTCAAGGATTGTTTCCTTAGTGAACAGAAAACATTATAACCACAGAAGTAGAAGTTGATACCTTTGTTCATATTGTTCCTAGAAGCAAATGATGATATAGGGTGCTCTGTTATAAGTATGAGCATATGGTTAGAGCCCAAAGGACAAAATAATCCCTAAATGTCTATATAGGCATATTCAATAAAAGCAATCCCCTCTGTAAGACAGAGTATATGTGTACATGACACCCAGTTAGTTGCACAAGAAAACACAATTAATTAATTAATCCCTTCTGTTATGTGACCTTTCATATTATCTGAGTGGAAAAAAAATGTTGCCTCCCACAACATGAAAAGTAAAAATTAAAACTTCCTTCCATCTTCACTCAGTAGGTCTGAGGACTTGGTATTCCTGATGTGAGAAGCTCACAATTTTGCCTTTACTCAAAGCTAGAAGCATGACCTCTGTCAAATATCCTCTTATAGGATGATGAAACTTTGAGTTCTTCCTGAGGATAAGTAAGTAGTGCCTTTGAACCGGTACTTAAGAAACAGTTTTATAGTTACCAGAGGAGTTCAAGGGGGAAATATTCCAAATTTTAAACATAAGGAGACTTCTGTCATATATTTTGCCTAAATATTAAGTGTATATCCTGCAGGCTTTTTTGGAAAACCATTGCCATGATAGTTGCCACAGCTGGAACTAACTTTGGAATTCTTTCTCAAATTGCAAGTATCCCTTGAAAACCTTTTTAAGACTAAAACATCTATCAGCTGGAAGTGCCCAGCCATGCTTTAAAATTATTTACATACTGCAAAGAGTGGATGAGTAAAAGTTCTTTTCACCTTCCAAATTCTTCAGAGACTATTCTGTTGTAGGAGACAATTCTTAGGAGAAAATTCTATAGAAGATAATAGAAACAAGATAGATTTGTATACACTGCAATATATAATACTTATACAAAATTTAGACATGATAAATGTTGTCAAATAGTTGAAGATGAAGGGGGACTTTTTCTTGTGCAAACCAGGCTGCATTGCAGCCAAGAGTCCAACAACCTTTTAGATGGAGAACAAGAAAAAGAAGTACATGTTCCTGCTGCCTATTTGTTAGAGCAGAAGTTCTGTTCTTGCTGTTAGGACTGCCTAGGTAATTTATATCATATAGTCATCAGAAGGAAAACACAGCTTGTCTGAGAAGTAGGAAATTTCTCAGTTAGTCCTCTAACTAGAGGAGTCATGAAGAATCAGGATCCATATTGCTGTTCTCAAGATTTTGCACCTTCCTGACTCTTCAGTGATCCAGCTTTGATGAGAAGAGTGGAGAGTGATGTATGTTTTGCAGCATATAACTTGGGATAGTTTCCTGTGATATGGGAAATCTGAATCTCCTCAGGCCAAGGAAAACTTTTTCCTATCTGTGTGATAGTCCTCTTTATACTACCACCAGAAAACCAAGCCCTACAATATCCCTTCCTCCCAGGTCATGACAATGACTTTGCTAGTGTCCTGGAGTGCCTTTGCACTGCATTCCACTCTCAGAGGTGTGTATAGGTTGATAAACCTCTGAAAAAGAGGAAAACCTCAGAAATATCAGAAATGAAACACGAAAAACATCCAAAACAAAACTAGTGCTTCCAAAATGTTCCCCTTTGAGATGTCCCTTTTTGCCAGTTTGTGTTTCACTCTCTGGTAACAGGGAAATCTGGCCAAAGTCTGAGACTCTCTGTGAGCAACCATTTCTGGATCTTCTCCAGAGAAATATTTAACTTCTTGGGCTATCTTATGTTCTTCATCAGTATTTGTTATTAGATGGTGTTATTAGATTATTATGTTATTATGGTGTTATATGCTGTTATTAGATTTCTGACAAGTTCCCTTAAAGAATCATTAAAATTAATTATGTTAGTGTCCAACCTTAGCTCTGAAGGGAATAACAGAGACATGTTTGTCAACTCTCTTTTATAGGGACTTGGATTTACCATTTACATTTAACCTTTATGATCTGTGATCCAAATTTTCTTTTAACAAAGTCTTAGAGAAGCATCTTACTAAATATTGAATGTCCTTCACTTCAAACAGCAGAGGAGATTGTGGCAGCTGTTGCAGGGAATTGGATTATGATAACAGGGAAAATGATGAAACAGGTGTATGTGTGCCTTCAAGACTTGTTGAAATAATGAGGAAAATGCCTGCTGTTTTCCATCATTTTTCTATTTATTTTCATTATACTTAAATACCATGTTTCAGTTGCATATAGAAACTGCCAAAGAAGAAATAAATAACTTGTCTTTAAAAGCCATGGTTCAGACTGGTATCTTTTTCCTTCATTCTTTCCCTGTAACAATTGACAGAAAATGACACGTAAATTGATGGAAAGAAACAAACTGTAACAGGAATGATATATATTCTTACTGTAGTGACATCTAGCAAATGAATTTCAATGCATCTGCAGTTGCCCAGGAAGGTCACTGAGTAGCTTGGAACTTTGGAACTAAATAAGGTGATTGAGAATTACGTAATTGAGCATTTCTTCACTGGAAAATATTGAACTGTAGGAAATAGAACTGATTTTGAATTTTTTTATTTTAAGCATAAAATCAAACTTATGCTTTTGAGCACAAGTTTAATAACAAATGTGACCAGAGAATCAATCAACAATCAAAATCAAATATTTCAAATTTTTAATTTTTAATCAAACAAAAGTAGTGTGACTTGATTTGTGATCAGGAAAAGAAAGGGATAAGAGAGATAGAGAGATGGAGGGGTTTTTTTTTTTGCTCCAGCAGTCTTTTAAATTTCCTCTTTTTCTGATTCAAGATCGAATTGTCTTTCAATAGGTAGAAAGCCTCTGTTAACAAACAATCTCGTTATATAATTTTCAGTTGAGGTGGTCTGCTGTTATCTTTCTAAGAAATTCTATATGGTTTCACCCTGGGTTATTCAAGATAAGTTGTCTTATCTAAATATGCTATCTGCTACTTTAGGATTTTTCTGAGAAAGCAAATACCTAGGCCTGGAAACACCTCTGTGACATTCAGAGAGGAACTATTTAAACAATAGTAAATATACTTGCTGTGCAATGTGTAAGTAAGTCATGCACAGCAAGTCTTACCAAAGGTCTCATTTAAGTCACAAAGCATCACTCCCTCTTCAAAACTACTCTGAATTAGTAACTTTATAAGATAGAAGTCTTAGACCTTGGGATGTGGAAGTCTCTGTCTTCAGATAGATGGACACATGTTCTACACTGCTCGCTTAACCTTCACTATTAACAACAGTGAAGCTGGAAACTTTGTTCTCCTTGGTGGGAGCTCTCTCAAGAGCATCCAGATGGCAGAGCACATGAACTACAAGAGTGCAGCATTAGCTGAACTGGAATGCCTGAGCTATAGGCTATACTAGGTTCACATCATTGTTTTCATGAAGTAGTTCAACTTCCCTTTTCCTCTACATGCCTTGCCTTGCCTTGCCTTGCTTTACCTTCCTTCTCTTGTTTCTGTTTCAGGATTCAATCAGCCTGTCTTGGGTATAAGAAGTACAAGATTGGAATTGGTCTGAGAAAAGATATAACTTTCTGAAAGTGTGTCACGCGTTTGCTACTGTGCTCCATCTAGAAGATATTTTTTTTCTGCCTGTATGGCAAATCCAGCTAAAATTCAGGTTTCTGGTCAGGGAAGCCAGTCTTTCCCATGTCAGTGCGAAAAGGTAACCATTACATATTGTCCTCTGTATTGTTTTGTAAAACAAAACAAACAAACAAACAACAACAACAACAACAAAAACAGGTCTTTTTACCTCTCAGACTCTCAGAGCTGTCACTGCAAATAATTGCTCAGCTATCACAAAAGTCATGGTCATGTTTATTTGCAAAATCTGATGGCCTTTCCAGGACTACTTGACCTGTGCTTTAACCAAAAGAAGCCTGTAATTCTTGTTTCTTGGAAGACATAATTTAAATACCTCACATAATAGGTAATGTATTATTTCCTTCTCCTTCTTATGATACATCTTGCAGGTCAAGAAAAGGCTGAACAGCTTGGCCAATGTTGGTGACACAGGCCTATTGTCCACCTTTTTTTTGAAGTATAGATACATAGTAAGATGCAGCTTTGACTAGGCAGAATATGTGACACATTTAATTTCATATTACTTAAAAATTTCAAAGAGAACTTGAAATGAAGATAAGAAACATGAAATCTCCCCCAATAAATTTGCCACAGTTGTAAGCTTAGTTAAACTGTTAGTGCAAGCCTGATCTTTCCTCAGCGTCTTTTGCTGTTTTGCATAGTACAGTTTGCTGTGAATGCTTAACAGCAAGTGGGAGTACTCTGCAGACCTTTACTGATAGTCCTAAAATGGAGTGATTATTATAGGGTAGTAGCTTTAATAGGATCAAACTGCTATGAAGTCCTACTTCAAATTAAGGCTTACATAATCTGCTTTTTACAAATTTATTTTATTGATTTCTTTCAGAAAGGGTAAAGGTTGTGAAAACATTGAAAATCATAGTCAATAATCTGATCAGGCTTTATGTTAGGTCTTCTTTATAATTACATCACAGATACACATAATGATTGGAGATCATTACTGGTTCTTGTCATCTCATTTGGGACACAAATAGTGTGGATCACAAAGTCCGAGTATAGCAAGAAACAATTTTATAACACAGCTTTGGTTGGTTCCTTAAAATTAACAAAACTGGAGAACTGCTTAATAACCACAGACACAAAGCAGAGTGATAATCTTTCATTTTAGGGGAAAAAAAAAATTGGAACTATCTAATCCACACCAAAATAGGTCTCTATTCTGTAGCAGGTTAATCAAGTTCCACAGCATGCATTGTTCTATCAAAAAACAAAATTTAGAAGGATTTAGTGAAGTTGCTTCAAACTAATCACAATCTTACATAAGCACAGCTGGCCTATGAGCCAAATCAAATCTCTGTTTTCATCTGCAGGTTTGTACCTATTTTGACAGATTCAATTTTAATTTGAATTTCCAAACACAGATGAATAAAACAGTATTCTCTCTTATTACTACTCTTTGCACAGGTGATACTGGTCATTTATCAGTCTTTGCAGTCAATGCTCAAATTGGTTTTAATTAAAAGTTAATAAATGCTGGTCTTCCTTAAAAAAGGCCTGTGAAAGATTAGGAGTGGAATTACTGAGTATGTAAGCATCTCCTTATAATAATAATAAGAAGAATTCTTTCCCATTGAAGATACACAGTGTTAAAAAAAAGTATTGTGATCATGCGGAGAACTGGGATTCTATTCCATTTGGTGACTAATTGTCTTTCCCTGTCCTTTCTTGTAAGATAATTCCTTGAAATAGAATCTGTCTTTGTAAAATGATAAAGAAAAAAATATCTAATGCACTTGTGTTGCCAATTATGTCAGGGAAAAACAAAAACAAAAAAGACCCACAAGACAGTGCGTAGTAAAAAAAAAAAAAAAAAAAAGGGGGGGGGGGAAAAAAAAAACATTGAAAAATAAATCCAATCATGAGCAACAAGATTATTCAGACTGAAATGTCCCTCGAAAAGTTTTCCTACTGCAAAGCTTATGAAACTTTTTCCAAGGTAAGAGCACTCTTATTTCATGGTAATTCCCAAGGATTAGAAAACTGTAATCCTTACCAGACCACTGGTTCTTTAAATACTTGAAGCTGCAGAGATAATAACTGACTAGACCCAAGATGTCAGAATTTTCTAGTTTTTCATGGTTTTGGCCAACTGTGATTGTTAAGATGTGGGTACAGATGGCCAGCTGTTACTTGTTGTTATACCAACAAGAAATATCAAGGTGCTATAGGTTGGAAAACGATAAAGTGTATGCAGATGGTTAATCTTGACTTGCACAATTAGACTAGTAATATAGCAGTATGGGAAATGGTAGAATTGAGAATCCCTATAGATAAAGAAGAGGATATCATATTAACAGAATTGCTGACCAGTTAGTCATCAGTTAGAAATTAGTAGGGCAACCATGCCACAGCCATCAAGTAAAGGTATCAAGTCAGCAAAACCTGGGCTAATATGGGAAGATTAAACAGGAATAGATTGCTTGTTTCAGAAGGGATGAATGTGATGAAGAACTTGGGAGGGGGAAAGTAGAACATAAGGAGTAGTAAAACGTGGCCTATCCAGGGGTGCCAGTTGAGCAGCCCTGTGCCTGATCACCACGTCTCAGAGCAGGATGACTGGATGCTGTTGCTCTGACTATATGCGTGTCAGGTTTGTCTTTGTGGACAGGGGACACCTGCAGTGCTTTCTCTAACAGTGTCAGCTGGGCAGTGATACTAAAATGCCATTAAAAAATAAAAGTTTTATTTTGAAAATGCATTAAATTTTTAATATATTTGAATTTTCTCTGTGTAGAACAAAATGTTTCTCCAAATTCTGTCCAAATTGCTTAATAGTTTTGGTCCCTAACTCTTTCTCTGCTTTCTCTCCTCTTGGCCAATAAGGACACATGGGATTCTTTCAAAGCACATTAATGGATCACAGTAAAAAGCTGTCCACATATCTCTCAATTAATACTTGCCATACTTACTATGTGACTTCTAGCAGCACATTCTAAAATTGCATTTTTATTTCTAAATATTAAAACATTTCTTATTAAAGAAGAATTCCTGAAGGGAAAATGAGTACTCCAGTCAGGGTTCTACCTGTGAATCAT
>NW_010586875.1:8191-24703 GCF_000705375.1 Tinamus guttatus | reverse complement strand
TGCAGAATTCACGACTGCAGGAATGAGTAGAAAGAAATCACATTGAAAACCTATTATTTTTTCTCTGAATTTTAATTTAAAAATAAATAATAACCAACAATCTAATTAAATGGAAAATCCTCTCTCAAGCACACAAATGTTTTATATGCATTATTGCTGAGGCTCTATAAGAATGCAACACTTGAATTTTCCTGAGGTAAGATTTCCTCTTAGGATCGTCTGGGTTACTGAACACATAAGAAAAATCATAACATTTCTGCTATGGTTTATAGACACACACTGAAATTCAGTTTCTCTCCCTGCTGGATAGCTGCAGAAACACAGTAGCTGCACACTAATAACTTGTGACTACTATTCAGTCGTCTTGGTCACAAAAACATTAGCGGCTGCACAACTGAGCAGGAAGTATTTTGACTTATAAGTCTTAGGAGAATAGAGAAAGAAATACTCAGGTGTGCAACCTATGTAGTAGGCTGCATAAAATGAAAGACCATTGGGAACATCTCTCCCAACACTCTGTGAGCTTGAGCATCTGAGATGTAGAGCAAGAAGGAACTCAAGGGTCTCTAAGGCCAGAAATGATCATAACTGACCTCTGCATTCACCATTAGCACTACACAAGCCACTGAATCTAACCTCCTTCATGTAGTCCCCGAGAATCTGTCTGACCTGCCCACTCAGGCTTATTCAAAGACACCAAGGGATGGATACTACTCTAGTTCCTCAAGAGATCTAGTGGTTAAATATCCTGGATTGACCCCACTGGATTCCCACTTCTAATAAGGCATATTTCACCTTCTTGAGACTGAATCCAATTTGTCAGTTCTAGAAAAGGAAGACAAGAAGGCTTAAATAGCAAAGTGTGAAGTCATTGCTTTGGAGGCAGGAAAAGACTTCATTTGAAAGATATCAAGAAAAAGGGGCTTTATGGAAGCTGCATACATTCCCGTGCCATGAAATCAGGGTCATATAGGCCTTGTATGGTTACAGACCCAGCTGCTTGTATATTCAAGAACGCCATCCTACGTTCATCACCACAGAAGCAAGAGTGCATGATTTAAGAAGGCATAGACCAAAATGCCACAAATCCTACAAATCTGAAAAGTAGAGTCATACAAGTGAGATTGAGTGTAATATGCTCAAATGCTTTAAATTGCTTACTTACCCTGCACATCATCTGATAGGCAATTATGTTTAAATAATTCAGTGCTATCTCTTAAAGGTGAAATCAGCATTTTCTTGTGTCTGAGTACTAAATATAGTACAGGAGTTTTGTTCATTTTCATTGAATGGATCTTTTTAAAGTAGATATATTTTTATATATCACTTTTCCTTACATTATTACTTTAGCAGTTATTCAAGGCTCTAATCCTATTAGTTTTATATATAATATCACTGGGAATAAAGACAAAGATATCAGGGAATTGTATTAATTGCATTTTATCACAAAGAAGTACAGACAATATTCTTTTTTTTTTTTCTGGGACCAATAGTTTCAATGTAGAATATATTATCTATTTATTATAATAAAGTACCTTCTGTTTATTATACCAAGGAATGTTTCAAGGCACTAACAGAAGAGTAGAATACAGGACCAAAAAAGCAAAAGAAATAGTCAAGCCTACAAGCTTTTCCTATTATCCCTAAAATATACTAAATCTGTTTATTAAGCTGCCTGTTGAATTTATTTTGATTGAACATTTACAGGTTTGTAAACAATTTATACACAACAAATTTTAATCAACATATTCAAGTCTCTGGGAGGTGATTGTAGGGAGGATGGGGCCAGGCTCTTCTCCATGGTAGCCAGTGACAGGACAAGGGGTAACATGTGTAAGTTGAAACATAGGAATTTTAATACCCATGTGAGGAAGAACTTCTTTCCTGTGAGGGTGCCAGAGCCCTGGAACAGGCTGCCCAGAGAGGTTGTGGAGTCTCCTTCTCTGGAGATCTTCAAAACCCTCCTGGACGCCACTCTGTGCCATGTGCTCTAGGGGGGTTGGACTAGATGATCTCTAGAGGTCCCTTCCAGCCTCAACCATTCTGTGATTCTGTGATTCTGTGTTTCTGTGATTCTGTGAATTCCACATGGCACAGTTAAATCAGGAAATTCTGAGGTCTGCTGGCAATCAGCATTCTCCTTACTTCTTGATTTAGGTCAGACAGCAGGATGCTAATAATATAGATCCTAGACTGCATGGTAAATTTTCTTCCTTTAATCTTAAAATGTTTATGAAGAAGATCTCAGATCTCTAGATCCAGCAATGGTAACTTCATTGGGAACAAAGACATTTTCTGGCCAAGGCATTTTTTTTTTCCTTGAGTAAGAGACACATAAAATAATCATACTTATAAAAGGATTTACCCCGTTATTTTTCTGAATGTTAACATTAAACAACAGTAACAACAACAAAATCCTGTACTTAAACACTCAATTGAATTAGGACTTCATAACTTAAAGCAATTATGTTATTAGGTCCTAATTCTTGAAAACACTTAATTTCTACATACATCTCTTTGACTATAACAGAATTGAGAAGTGCATAATGTTTTTCTGAATCAGGGACACAGTGACAACCATTGATATCCATTTAATGTTACCATTACATAGGTTTATTTAAATCTTCAGTAAGCAAAGGGACCAGACTCTACTCTTGGTTCTAGTCTTCAAGAGCTCTGGAAGAATAGTAACTTATCCTTTCATGTTCTTGCAAACAAGAAATATGAATAGCCTTTGTTCAGTTCCCTAACAAGTGTTTTTATATTTCTTTCTTTAATTAGCCAGAATATAGTATCTGTATTAAGAAAACTTCATGCATTCGGTATATATACTAAATTGAATAATTGCATTAAATTGCTATCATTATTTTCCTTCCTTTTTGAGGATCAGAATCTATGATTATTAACTCAAATTATTTTAATTAAAACATCATTATGTTCTGAAATTAACATATCAAATGAGAACTGGCATTCTGTGGAATATACACCACAAAGTTTCAAAAGTAGCTTTGAACACATCCCACAGCCTATATCATAAACTATAAATTCATTATAAATTCAGCAAAGGAAATGTCACTGAAAGACTTATACCATGTAAGTACGAAAAAGGGCAGACACGCTGGAGGGCAGATCAGAGCCACATACCTCAGCAGGGCAAAGAAAGCACAAGGCCTTGATTAAGGTAGAAAAATTAGCATCTTGCATAGTTATAAAAAAACACTCTCATGATGTGATCCAGCTTTTAGAAGTGAAGATGCATCCTTGCATTTTTCTGCGTGCTGATTTACCATTGATAATTCCCCCCTGTTATGCAGACTGCCCTGCTTTCTGACACAAGGGTATGCTGGTTGGCTCCTGTGCCACAAGGCCATCACTGTCCCAGTCCCCCATGGTGCTGGGATGATTTGCAGTGTAGCAGCAGTAAATCAAAGTCCAGCACTTTCACGTGTCTATGCATTTCTCAGTCCATCTCTTTAGACTTTGGGGTCAAGCTACAAATTAATAGGGGAAGTTTAGCTTTTCTTCACCATTAATACAAGTCCTGACTTCACAGAATCATGGGATATTTTGGGTTGGAAGAGATCTCTGAAGCTCAGTCAGTTGAGTGCTCCAGCAAGAGTTGATCTGCAGTGTCTTATTTGTTCAAACTTTAAATATTTTCAGGGTTGGAGACCCCCAAAAACTCCCTGGGTTAAATATTCTGGTATTTGATCACCCTCACTATGAAAATGTGTTTCCTAATATCTAGCCCAAATTTTAGATTTCTTGCTTTTTATTCCTTGAGGACTTCATCATAGAAACATGGACCTGCTTTGACATAAAGCAGGGCACAGGTTCTAGGAATCAAGATGGAGATATATTTTTCTCTTCGAAAACCTAGGATCTCAGTTCAAAAGAAGCAAGAAGGCTGCAGCTTAAAAAGACCAAAATCATGTGGTTATTCCAATTACACTTCAGCTGAAGTCTTCTTATGATAGTACTTTTTCACTCGTTCAATAATTGACCACAGAAGCTCTTTTGACATGATATCTGATTTCAATATCAGAGTCTGATAGCAGTACCAAACTTATGATTTCTACCCTTATCTGTAGAAAATATTGAATGCCTTGAGCATGATTTTATTTTCTCTTATCTCAGTTTTTGAATCTTCCTGATAAGGCTTATTTTCAGGATCATACAAATTAAAGCAGTTAAAGCACCTTCCAAGAAAGGCATAATAATTTTCTAGTAAATTAATTGTTAAAATTTCTCTCTTCACTTGATTGGAATGTCAATATGAATTATATGGTTTAGATTTGCTGTGCATTCTCAGGCAGATTAAGTTATTGGGATCAGCTAAATTTAGGAGCTGTGATGCAGCATTGATGAAAAACCTACTTAAACCAGCCCTAAAAATGTCAAAAATATAAAAACAGCATTTTGATGCTAATTTTTATGCAGAGAGCTTTATACACTTGATGTTTTGAAGGCGCTTCCTATTTTAAACAACTTCTTATTTACTTCTGGGTAACAAGGACCAGTGTTAAATCCTGTGTCTATCTCTGTAAGTCACTTACTGCAGTAACACATCTAAGTATAAACAGATTTCTTGGCAGGAGTAACCCTTTTTTTTCACAATATCCCTGTCCTATTAGCAGCTGATACTAATCACGTTTTTAGTCAACCATGTCTTGACAGAATGCTAGACATAAACCTTCCTTTCTCTACATCCATAAGGCCAATAATAACATTGAGTTTTCTTTCAATTTAACTAAAAGGGAAGGTTAGCCTATGTATCCCTACCTACTACTGCCTTGAAACCAAGTTGTCACTGAGGTAACGCTGATAGGGAAGAAATCAAAAACTGTCTGCAGCCCAACACTATTGACTCTAAAATCCTATTCCCAGTCACAGCTGATTGTTTTTCTCTAAGAAGTCCCTTGTCCTGAATTCATGTGAGTTATAAGGAGAAATACGGCCTCTTTCAGAAAATAAAACTTCTTACTCCAGTGGATGCAGAGGAAAATGTAAAAGCATTTTTTACACCTGAGATGCTCATAAACCTACAAGCAAATAAATGATTATTGAATAAATCAAAATCATATCATTTGGAGGAGTCTGACATGTTTGGAATGTCTGAGAATCCACGTCTGGATTGCTCACTGCATCAAAGGAGGTATGCAAGTTCCTACTTTAGCATGGAGCCTGTTCATGCAGCAGTCCCTAAATCTAATATGGCTCTGATAATTCCAAGATGTGCAATGGGATTGTACACTGGACTGCAATTCTTTTTTTTTTTTTTTTAACAGTCCTAAATAATAGCAGATTTTGTGCTCATGAGTGATTGATTTAGGGAAATGAAATAGCATTCAGGGATCAAGAAGATCAGACGTGACAGTTTTTTGACTGTCAGAGTTTGAACTTTCAGAGACTGATGGAACAGCACAAGGAGAAGAACTGGACAGAAGGATGCCAAGTGACACAATAACTTCATTTCCGTGATGATGCAACAGTCTAAGGAAAAAAACTTCATTAAATTCCATCTTGTGCTTTCAAGGCAAGCCTCAACACAGATATGCAGTGTTATTTCAGTAGCTGTGACGCTGTAGCCATGTACATGTAATTCTGCCATCATTGGTAAAAGACACAAGCTCAAGCTCGCTGACTAATCAGTGTATATAAATACCTCAAGGGAGGGAGTGCAGAGGACGGGGATGGTCTCTTTTCAGTGGTGGCCACTGATAGGACTAGAGGAAATGGCCGGAAACTGAAACATCAAAAATTCCATAGGAACTTAAGGAAAAATTTCTTAACAGTGAGGGTGTGACTGGCCTGTACTTGTACCTGAGCTGATTTTAGCTTGTCTTCACTGTGGTAGTAGCAGTGTAGAGATCAGGCAGCAATTTGTGTTGTGTAATGTCTCATATTAGTTAATAGATAGTAGGAAAAAAAAAAGGTTCTGTGTAGAGTGAACTATCTATCTATGATCCTAAAATAAAAATTCAAACCCAACAGGAGATTAGTGATCCACAAAGGTATGCATCTGTGGGTGAGGTAAGAGCAGTTTTGAAGAGAGAAGAAAAACTATAATATGAAATTGGAAACTAGGAAGGACAAAGCTAGTAGGCAGATTGTATTGCAAACACATAAAAATGACCCAAATAAGACCAGCAATGAAGAGGAAAAAGCCCATGCCCTCACTGCCATATTCTTCCTGGTGAAAAACCTTTTAGACTATCAGGATTAGTATCATGATAAATGAATTAGTACAAATAGTTCTCTTTTTTTTTTTTTTAGTATGTTAGAATGCTAATACTTTAATTAGATTAATAGTAAAGTCATGGCTCTACTTATTAGATATGTTCCCTTTTTGCCCATAACATGATGTTAAGACTCAGTGTCTGACTTGTCCTTCAGCTGTCCTCCCTTGGCATGAGTCTCCTGTAGTTCTTCCAATGTCTGTCTGTCTCAAAAAGGTGTCTTGCACCTGTATGGTGCATCAATAACAACCAGAACCTTGCTCAGGCAGTGAACTCCCGCTGTTGATATCAGTTTCTTTTTCTCACTTTTCTTCTAAAGTATCTTTTCAAACATGAAGATAAACCAGCATGAAAACCTCTTGCAGTTACATGAGCCTCTGCCTATGTAGGACGGCTGCCAGCTATATCAGGCACCTACTCTAGCTCCAGTGACTGGAGACCAAACACAAAAATTCACTACAAATGTCTGTATCTCACTTCTAAATGCTGTTCTCCTCCTAATTTACTGTGAAGTTAAATAGAGGTGATAAACAGGACAAAAGGAAGGTCATCCTTTTGTCAGAGAGTTAACTACAAAATCTCAAGGAGAAAGAAATTCTGGTCATCAGGCAGTGAAGTGTAATGGCAAAAGATGTAGACTAAAAATGACAGTAATTAATAATCTGGAATCAAACCAAAGGATGTGTTCCTTTTACTCATGTAATGATCATGTAAAGGAAAGTTTTACTGAGGCTTAATGAAAAAGGTTAGGTTTTGAACTTAAAATGACTCTCCCTCTTCTTTTGTATCTACTGTTCTTCAGTATTCACATCTACTGTTCTTCAGGCTCCAAATTTTCCATATGACATGGCTCATGCTCTGTGCTTGGAACTCTAATCTGCGTCACTGAGCTTGGAAAGGGCTGGTCATTGATTTCAACAAAAGCACGAATGAATGTTCCCAGACTTTAAACAGGTCACAGGACCTGTTGGCTATGAATAGCCCATTTGTGGTGCTCCGTAAAAAAATATTGTGACCCATCAATTCTTTCTCCTCATATGATCAGGGATGTGGCAAATAAGAATGCACAGATACATCAAGATATGCATGATTTCTATGTTTTCATTGTTACACACTAAAAAAAAAAAACTCAGAAGTGAAGGCTGAAGTTGCCACACTGATTCATTACCTGCTTCATAAGCACAGGTTTTGTCAGAGAGACAGGAAGCAGCTGCATTTCTCAGCTGTCACTTAGCAAAATTACTACCAAATTCTTTGGGAGTTTGGCTAAGGAATTTGCCTATATTTCCAGGATATGATAATCCTGCTTCTTCCATTCCAATCTTTTATGGATGGCACGGCAATGACAGTTTATTCCTTCTGTTTCACCTTAAGGTTTCTGCATAAATTTAATCAGTACACTGAAGATCATTCACTGGCTGTCACACAAAGCACTTTCAATTTAAGAGACTAGTTCACTGTTCAGTTTCTCAATAACGGACCAGTACCCTCTCATCTAAATTCAGTTCCTCTCTTAGTCAAGTACTCGTTGCAATCAGTGCCTAGCAAGCTAATTCATAGAATCATCAAATCATTATGGTTGGAAAAGACGTTTAAAATTATTGAGTCCAACCAGAAACCCTTCAACACTATGCCTACTAAATCATGTCCCCAGGTGCCTCATCTACAAGTTTCTTGAACACTGCCAGGGATGGTTCCAATGCTTGGCTACTCATTCCATGTAGAAATTCTTCCTAATGTCTAACCTGAACTCCTCCTCCTGCAGCTTCTCTCCTTCAGTAACCAAAAGCTGATGCTTAAAAAAAACAGGCATTAAAAAAGAGACAAGCTCACCATGATAGTGAAATATTCTCCCTCAGCTTTCCAATGTCCGCAAAGAATTGTTTTACTTTGTGTTTTTTTTTTGTTTGTTTCTATTAATGCACCATCCTGAGTGTTCCAGCAGTCATGGACCATGACTCGGGGAACTCATTTTTCTGTGTAATAACCAATAAGTTCCTCGACTTGTCTCTTTGAATGACATGCAGCTGAGAAAATCAGCAATTCTCTTCACTTCTCAAAACAAAGAGCTATAACAGACATTTTCAAAGTGAACAAGTTCACTGTGCCATTGAGCTTTATATTACAAATAGAAAAAGTTATAATTCTTTCCTAAATTACTACAAGAGAGGATTCAACATGCCTTTCTTAGAGCAGAAGTTGCAGAAAGTGGTAGAGATGGTGCTGGGAGTTAGGTTTTGGCAGTGGGATGGTAAAGAAGGAGAGTCAATACAGAAGAGTCATCGGGGTGACTTGAGGTTGTTTGGGAGTAGATTTCCATCTATCATGGTGGAACTGAATTACTGGAATATTACTATAGGCAGAAGGTCAGAGTGCAGTTATGAAGTTGTCATGTGATGATTACTAGTGGATGTGTTTGGAAGTATGTTGATATTGAAGAGGACTTTGTGTAGGAGGTTAACTAGGCCATGAAGACTGGTGGATGGGAAGGGATATTGAAAGAGCATGGTATGAGGGACAGTGGGTATTACACGCGAGAAGGCTGGGACAGTACCATGTTGTGGAGGCAATAGTGGATGCTAACTGGGGATTGGGATGCTGTAACAGGGCTGGAGTGAAAAATAGAGTGCACTGGAAATGAGAGAACTATGATGGTACCAAGACTAGAAGTTGAAGATACAGGATATGGGAGGTTTGCAGTGAGACTAGGGATGGAAGGAGTAAAACAGGACAGGAGACATGTAGCTAATATGGGAGGATGCTGAGCAGATCTGGTTCCACACCCTAAACAAGAAGCAACAGCATAATGGAGAAGAAGTCTCTACATACACAAAGCTGGCCTAATGTGGCACAGGAAACATGTCTGGAACTGAATCACAGCACCATCACTTCTGAAGGGAAAGGTGAGGGACACCAGATTCCTTTCTAACCCTTGTCTTGCTATGGTGAGAGAAGACATCTGGAATATGTGAATGGAGACAGTGAGCTCAGGAACCTTGTTTGCCCTTGTGAAATCGACCTTGTTTGAAATCTCTCTGAACTCACTGAGACAGTTCGCCTACCAGTGGGAAACATTGCTCTGTGCTTTCTCATTATCTGTACATTAAGAATAATATGACTTCTCTGTATCAGGGGCATGTAGTAAGCTTTAATTTCTGAACCACTTGGAGATACAGAAATAGCTGTATAAGTGCATACCAGTTAGAAGAGTAGTATTTGTTATGAGCATTTGTTAAGTGCATTTAAAAGAGGATGAGATCGGCACTGCACTATATGTAGAATAAATAGGCACACATATATTTTTCTTTACCCTAACACTGTCTATCTCCCTGTTCCCACTGGTGCTTGTACAACTTTGTATTGTCAGCAGTCATTAGAACGTTATGGTGATATATGAGTGTCTGGGAAAACTTGGCACTTGGATAAGAATACAAAAGTTTACTAGTGATAACAACTCACCAGTGAACTGGATTTCCAAGTGAGGTAGTTGAAGCTCTATTTCTAGAGAGACTGAAGAGCAGGTGAGATAAATCAGAGGATAGAAAGCAATTAGGAAAAATTCAAGTTACTGGATTTAAGCTGATATATGTATTTTTCTGATCCTGTTTTGTGACAACTCAGTCTTTGTTTATTAAATATTTGAAAACTATAACAATTGCTATACACTTATAATCTAAACTGATAATTGTGCCTTTGAACTGAATAAAATGTAGGTAATAGTAAGGCAAGAAAACATTCATATATGTGTGATTTGTGTTTACATAGGTAGGCTGGAAGAGAGGCTGATTCTTCTAAGATGAATCAGAGTGCGTAAGCTGTAATCTAGTTATTGCTTGTATAAATTTTCTGAATAGCCCTCTAGGCCCTTCTCTGGGTAGAAAACCTAGAGACATGGTGTTGAGGACAGAAGAAAGTCTGAGAGCCCCACGTTGCTTTGCCTTTTGCATGGAATTAGGACTCTCTGAAATTTCATTTATAAGAAGTGCATGCCCCTAAAAGCTGATTTAGAAACTATCAGAGCAGAATCAGCTTCTTGGATTAATTTATTACCTTATATTTCTCCTTCATTCTCCATCATTATTTTCTTACTTTTAAACTCTACACGGAAATTATAATCTGTATGACTATTTTCACAATTTATCTTAATTAACAGCATGAGCCTTCATGTTCATTCCAGATATTTTAATACTATGCAACCAATTAGTACTATCTTTATTCCCTTAACTCGTCAGCGGAAATTTTCTTCCAGAGAAAGATAACTCCCAGTTTGATCTCATTCAAATATAGAACTAAAAAGATTTGAAAAACAGAAAGGTTTTGTAAGCGTAGGCATTTTTAAGAATTCTAATTGAAGCATCTAAATTGTATGGACTACACAAGGGGAATATTTGTACACTGGGATACAAAAGCTACCAACCAGAGGAGACTTCAGCAGTTCAAAATTATGTACCAAAGTGAAGCCTCAACTGCCTGTATTACTCCTTTTCAAGGTGCTATGCTATACAGGTCAAACAGAATTTGAGTATGCTTCTCTCAAATTCTGAATATATGGGGGGGAAAAAAAAAAAAAAAAAACAGATCTTTTTTTTACCCAAGAGTCTATAGCCTAACACCAAAGTAATCACACACACCAATGACCATTGACTTTCATGAGTATGAACTTGTTTACACCAAATAGAAGCCCAATTTTCAATGGGTTACCTATTTAAAACATTTTAACTTTAAAGGGTTTTGACATCAAAGCATTTTTGACTGAATAAAAATAAGCTGCCTCTCTTTCTTGCAGCTATTTTTTCCATTTAACTCAGCATTTGCATTTTATGGAGTTATTTTTCCCCTTGGTCCTGCATCTATGACTAGATTTTACTGGAAATGTTAAGAGAAGGGAAAATCAGGGGCTAAAATTGAATCAGTTCTGTACAAAACTATAAATGAAAAGACCAAATAGTGTAAATGATTTTGAATTCACTGTTCTTTTGGTGACAACAGACATTTATAGTGAATTTTCAAAAAATACATCTTTCTTCTGGTCGAAGACTTTTAGAAAACAGACATTAACAGAGTTTATTTTAGTATTTCCTATATATACTTATAAATAAAGAGCTAAAAATACTAATTATTGTCTGTTTTGGCCTATTGCCAGCATAAGGACATATATTCCCTCTGATAGATTTGAACAGGTTGCCTTTTCCACAGTGAAGTGTCCCTATCATACAAACTAGTCTAGACATTTGAAGTTCTTTATATCACTCTTCACTTAAGAAAAGATTGATTCATAGAACATATGATATTTATGAATTGGTATATTTTTAACATAAATCTGGCAGAGATCTAAGCCAAAATGATGTTCTTCTTTTTATTTTATCTAAGATATTTTACAGTCTCTGTTCATATAACATCTCTGTGTTTCATGATCTCTAGTACTGTTATAACACCTGGAAGGCCAGGAAATTTTAAACTAAGATTCATCAGGGCAGTAACATTCTCACACATCTCCAAAACCTGGACCTAACTGAGATATTGAAGATTATATGCCAGATGCATGCAAGATCATTTCAAAATTAACGTCCGTAGTATTAGACTGTGCTTTGTTACAACTTTTTTCATAATAAAATCTCGTAACCAGATATATTTTTTCCCCATGTCAATTACTTTAACTGGTAGATGGTGGATGGTATGTATGTTGTAAACATGCATGTTGTAAAAATTGTAAAGAACTATGACACAGATGTCTAATCTATATATAAAAATGCAAAAGACCTTAATCTTTCTTAGTGAAATCAGTGTCATGCTGCTTCACACTGGTATGTGGCAATAGGAAATATCCTGTCATTTTTTTTTATATCCTGTCAAATGTCTAAACTGAACTGAAACACGAAAGCATAATGCAGTAGATAAAGTGCATGGATGTATGGTTCTAATGGAGATTTAGTGCCTATGTGGCCTCTAAAAGAGTATTTAATTAAGTAAGTTTGCCTCAGACTTCTTGCCAGTCTAAACAGGAGTGGGAATATTGACCTATATGATGAAAATGGAAGAATGTTACAGAAATATAAATGTCCATTTTCTTGATGGTTGTCCTGGTGAGAGGTCAATGGGTGATTCAGTGACACAAATCTGAAAGGTCTGCAGGCATTTTTTTCTCCAATCTATAATGGATCTTTCTATATTTTTCCCTAATATATTTGCCCTTTTGCTGGAATTAACTGTGTGACGACTGCATTAAACCCTGGGTTATTTACTGAATATCTTCAGCTAAATCAAGCAGTTTGCTGGGAGGGCCAACCTGGCGGATAAAGTCACAGTCTAGTAGAACTGCTGAGAAGACAAGATTGCTTCAGGACCGCAGAACCAAAGGCTCTAAGGAGATTGACTTGACCTTGAAACTAGCTTGCCAAATTGTTTCACAACTAACAAAGCCAAAAAGAAGAGAAATGATGTCTAGACTAAACTTAGGAGCATTTCAGGCAAATATCCTGTACATTTGAGGATGGCCAGAAAATCAAGTAGCTTGACTCACTGATCATGTGTATTTTAAAATCTCCTTCTCCCCCCTGCAAGTGCTCTAATTTAATTGATAAAAATTAAGCAGAACTTTGGCTTAAGAATCCTCTTTAACCTTCTGTGCTTCTCCAGCATGGCTCAAAAACTAAAGAACTGGAAGTTCTCAGTTCAAATCCAGAACCATCCTGCAATAATAGCAAATACATAAGGCAGCTTCACACCAGACAGCAGAGCACTATGTCGAAGTGTCTGAAAGAAGAATCAAGATAGAAAATCCAGTCAAAACAGGCTAATGCCAGCCGGTCTTTCTAAGATGAAGTCCAGATATGGTTCATATAGCCTAGCTTGGAGAGTTTCATTACACAAACAGGAAAAATGTGATTCCCAAAGAAGAGGGAGAAAAACAAAGGAATCATTATCTTTAGGTGATGACCAGGATTAGGTCTATCCTACCTAACTGGATGGGCCAGGGTTTGTGTATGAGGACGGCCTTGCATGGCATTGATCCATTGTTTAATAATTAGCATAGTCATTATCAAGTTTTCATATAGGTAATTAACACTGTAAGAAATAATGTATGACTATGGTTTAGGGGTTGCTACAGTCAAGGACACAGTTTCCAGGACACAGTTTCATGTGATCTCCTGTTGATAAAAGAGTTTAGATGCTAATAGCATCATGCCAATGGATACAAAGTCTAAAGAAATTGTCACTGTGTTGTTTTATTTAATAATACAGACGTAGCTGAAGAGACCAAGGAAGAAAGATGAATCCTGCTGTCCTTGTAGTCATGTCATTTTTCTCCATAGCCTACTGAAAAGAACCTGAGAAAAGAGTATTAGTAATTCATGATAATACTGTGTATTTTGTCAGTGTAAGGGACTGAAGCAAAATAAATCACTTTTTGCAAGGTAATTAATTTACTATTAAGTTTTGGAAGCAAGGGAGAAATTATATTCATAGGAGATAATGAACGTGGTTGTGAAGAAGATCAGATTGACACAACATCCTTACAAAGATAGACATTCAAACCCAGCTGAAGAATTAGAATTTTCATATAACTTTCAGGTGTGGGAGAGAACCAAACTGATGGATTAGGCTGGGAGTAAGGGCTAGCAGCTAGGCTGATAAAAAGACAGTGCTACAGCTCATTTCTTGCAGACTTTCAAGATCATTCCCCCCTGCATATATGCATCTCTATACTCAGTCATTCCATATGCTGCAAGTGTAACTGCTCCACAGAGGAGAACGAGGACAGATTTCATGGGATGGGGGGAAAGTTTCCTTGAGTAAATTATAAAGCAGTGCATAAATATTCAGGACAATGATGCAACCAGAACTGTATGAAATAGTTGCAGAGTCTCTCTTGAAAATTCTGCACCTCATGGAATTAAGAGTAACCATAGGCTGAAAAATGAACAATCCAGCAAAACCCATGTTCTCAGTTTCCACAATTCAGTCAGAAAATACTTTCTGCAAAAATGTATACAAACTTGCTAGTAGACCAGGTTTCCTGACTCCAAGATTCCCAATGACACAACAGTTTTATGCTTCAGTCTCTAAAGCACAAACTTCAATTAGTCTAACTGGAAAAATAAAGAAAACAAAAGAATTGTATAATCTTTCTGCAATTGAAAGGTGGAAATTTGGTCTTATTCTTCTCTTTTTTTGAGATCGATGACAAAAGCAGAAAGGGAACAACATTTCAGATAGCAAAATATGGAAAATATGGATAAAGGCTGGAAATTTTGCAGAGGGGCGTGTGGAATTAGAGGAAATCAAGATCTATGAAATTCAGTGGTAACTGAGAACCTGCCGCCTATACATATTCTCTTGAAAATCCTAACCAAAATCACAGTTCTTTTTTTTGCAACTATGTCGTGCAGCTTTCGTTTTGACTATCCTATTTATTTTTAAAACATCAATTTTCTTTGGTTCTCCGTGTTTTTTGAAGACAGAAATGTCTTTGTTAGATCTCTGAAACACCTCTGATAACTGGGATGCATTGTTTCATATTCTAAATGACTGTGTCACTTGAAACCTCTTTTTTTTTTTCTGTAAAAAGCCTCAGAGTGAAAGCCACAAGTCAGTCAGTGGTTAACTGGGATCAGGTATAATGAGATAGGAGAAGAATGGGAGAACATGACAAAGGCTAAGAAGAGTAAACCAAGATAAGGGTCATAAAATTATATGACTGGAAAGAAACCAAAGCTAATGTTTATATGGAAATTAACTATGCCCTGAATCATTCTTTGACACTGGGACCAACTGGCACAGACCAGTCTGTTTCTTTTTTACTTTCCAACACTTGGTGCCAGATCTGACTGTCCATTCAGACTTCTAGATAAGCACTCATTTATCCTGACTTTTGGATACTTTTGCACTCTGAATTTTTTTTTTTAGAAAAGCATATTTGACAAAATGAACTTTTTGTCCAAAACTACTTTTGAACTTCCATTTTGCAGTTGACTATTGAAGAAGCTGGTACTGGAGATGTATACTGCCAGGCAAATCACTTTTTTTTTTTTCTTTTACAGTTTTAAGGGATCATCTCAGGCACACAAACTGAGGATTATCTAAGGTATCTTGATTTCAAACATAAATACATAAGCTCCCAATGTTTCCAATCTCTTTCAAAGTACCAGGGAAGCTAAGAATTTCTTTGGGGCTCTGGAGTAAAGAATTTATTTACTTTTTTTCATCACCTTCTCACAGCTAATTTTCAGCCATTCTTCTCCCTTCCAGCCATCCTAGAATCACTCATGGCTTGTGATAAACTTGCCCCAATTATTTTTCTGAACCTAATTAAAACAGTGGTTTAATCACCTATTAAAGGCATGCCAGTGTTTATTTATTTATTTCCCCAATTATTTTCTTTTGTTACTTTGGCACCTTCAATATCATGGAGCAAATCCATTCTCCAGCAATGAAATTACTTTTTTTTTCATTTTATCATATTAAGATCTACATTTTGCTTTACCCCTTCATCATGTTAAGGCAGGAATATTAGTATCAGAACACACAGAGCCAAGATAATATAAGGCACCTTCTTCAAGAAAGAGCATAAAATAAACAGCATGTATAGGGAGGACAGAGGCAGATCCTAAGGGCTGGCTGGCACAACACAAGTTTTCTGTGACTATTTATCAGCCTTTTACTTTCTACTTTTTTAACTGGTTTAGATGATCTCTCCTTAAATTAATGATAGTTTGCAGAGTAGGGACCTAATAAAGAAAACTGGAAAAGCCCCAAGATGTGACCCTATGACCAAAAGATGGGCATTCGCTTCATTCATTGTATCCGCTTTTGGCAAAACTACTGAAAATTAACAGGGGACGGACATGCCAAATGTTCAGTAAATATTCTGCCAAAGGAGGATGAACCATTGAAGTATCTAATTAATATCAAGTAGTCATATATCTGGAAAGGACAAAGAAGGGACAGATGTATGAAGGTAATAAAGACTAGTTGAGGAAAGTGTACCCTACCTGTGTTTTCCTTCTGGTACAACAAATTAAGTTTTTATATAGTATAATGTCCTAACAGACTCCTCCCATTTGAGTCTGGTTTTTCACACAGAGCCTCCCATTTTTGCACTGGGCCTCCCATTTGAGTCTGCCTTTACGGTATCAATTGCTTTGGATATGACTTGATTGTAGAGTTGACTTTGTAGACCAATCACAGATTATATATGAGCTTAAACTTTTTTTTTTTTTTTTTTTTTTTTTTTTTGGGTTGATTTTTACTTGCCACAATGTTTTTCCTCTCT
>NW_010586872.1:69165-81626 GCF_000705375.1 Tinamus guttatus | reverse complement strand
TTCTTCTTTTTTTATTATTATTATATTCTTATTTTATTTTATTATTATTATATTCTTATTTTAACACTTATTTTTTTTTCCATTTACTGATACTGAGTAACATGTCAATTTTAAGTCTGTTTTGTTTTTAAATTTTGGTATTGGAAAAAAAAAAGTGAGATCGAAAATATGCATAACCCTAAATAAAAAAAAAAAATAGGAAAGAAAGAAGAAATCAGGGAGCTGTTCTGGTTGTGAGTCAGCCATAAAAACACTGTTCTTGTTTGTTGACTATGAACCAGTTCTGATTTTGGCTAATGGTGAACTGAAAATGCCATCTATGCATAAACATGGGATTTGCTGGTTCTCTTCTAGCGCCTACAAAGAGATTAAAGCAGCTGCTATTGTGTTTTACTTCAAAGTTATTAAAAGACAATCTTTTTGGATCAATTACTGTAGCTAATATGTCACCCATGCACTGTAACAGAGCACATATCTCTGTGTGTGTGCATATATATAAATATATATAAATATATGCATCTATGTATGCATACACATGCAAATCTATATACTTTCTTTAGAAGATATTTTGAGTCCTAGAAAAAAACACCATGTGGAAGTAAAGGTGTTCCAATTTCTATACTGAAATGTGTTTAAAAAATGATTTTTTTTTCAAAATTGGTCTGAAACTATAGAAAACACAATATCAAAAAAAAACACTGACAAAGAAAAAGTTTGGGGAAAGTATTTTAAATGTTTTAAGTTTTAAAATGTTGCACATTCATTAAAATGTAAACATACAAAACCTAAGTTTCAAAAACATTCTTTCTCCTAAAATCTATTGTAAATACACAATTCAACATTCCAGTCTGGAAATGCAGCAAAATAAAATTGGTTCTAAACACAATTTTTTCAAAATACATGTAACTTCAAACACAAAAGCTTTTTTTCCTGGAACTTTTTTCCTGAAATGACTTTTCTCATTGAACTTCATGTTGGTTTTCAGGTTTTTTGGTGGTTTTTTTGGTTATATTTTTCATGACCTGCATTGTCCTTTGTGACAATAAGTGGCATTTTTGAAGACATTGTGGGCTTTTTTAAAGCATAAGAAATCTGTTTCCCCCTTGAAAATGTTCTCAATCAGATTGGGTTTCTACCACTCATGTCATTCTTCATGGTATTCCATGACACACTGAAAACACCAAGAGAAAAAAGTCATTTTAACAGATTCTGGTTTTATGAGTCCCAGCTACCTGCCAAAACGTATTAACCTCAAGTGTACTGACAGGACAGGTTTCTTTAAAAACATGATTAAAAGAGCCACAAAATGTCAAGAAGCAAAGGAAAGGAGGAAAGCAAAAGACAAGGGATAGTAATTACTGTTTCTAAAACTAAACTATTGGATTTAGTTGCTGATTAACTTTTCTTCAACTATTCTAATCCACTGATACAATGCAATCTAAATATAACCTGTTTATATTTCCAAGGTACTGATTACTGAAGATATGTGTATATGTTGTGCAAGATATAGGTGGGATTTTTTTACACTGCTTTGACTTCAGGGGTAGAATTTGAGTAGATCCCTAACTCCCTCCTCAGCATTGACTTTGTTTCCATCAATAGAACAACTATTTCTGAACTCCTCCTCCTCCTCCTCCTATCTGTCTTAGTTAAAAAATCTTGCATTTTGAGCCCCTATATATTTCAAAAATCCCAAAGCTGCTATTGAAAATTAAAGGGATTCAGTGCAAGTCAATGAGCTCTCAGACACATTGAACATAGACAGTAGCCAAATACCTTTTATTTTAGTTTTCTTATAAAAGAGGAAATGGAAACAGACTTTCAGACTTTTTTTTTATTCTACAGCTTAAATCAGAACTGAGAATTATTTTCTTAGTGCAGATACAATAAAGATCTTTAGAGAATCAGATGAAATGAATGAAGGCCACACAAATAGCAAAAAATGAAGAGCCGTATTTCATCTTATAGCATCATACATGGGGTGAAACCGGACATGCAAAGCAAAAGTATTCTGTCCAGGAGACTTTCTCTAAAAGAATAAGAAGATTAAAAAAAAAAGGTAACGTGGTAAAGAGATCATTTCTAGGACATGTGAACCCAGAATAAACAGACCCATATGGGACCTACTGAAAGAAGAGTCACTGGAGGTTGTTCAGTTGGTGCATACAAAAGGCACACAAGCACTCATAAAACAACAGTTGAATGAGCAGACAATAAAAGCCTAACTGCAAGAGGCAGTTAAATGTTAAAGAGATGCTGCAGCATGGAACTTGCTTAGGTAGGAACTTTCTGTCCAGTGCCACTCCATTATGATTAATGTCCGCACATGCAAACTTTATGAAAAAGATAATGAATTGATTGTGTTCCGAAACGATGCCATTTTAGACCTGTTTGGATTCCTGCCCTCCTGGAGGACCAGATGACCACAATCTGTTAGCTTAAACAAATGAACGTTTAATAGTCATCTTTCTGCCAGCCAAGTGGAAAAGGGTAAACATTTATCAAGAGAAGGGAGGAAAAAACTGATCATGTTGGCTATTTGTCTGGGATATAGGTGCTGCAAAGTGTCTATTGAAAAGAGAAAACGGCAGCAGTTTACCACGCCAAACTCTCTTCAGGTGTTGTATAAAATGTGGCGGTCACAGCATCTATGAATTTTACACGCTTAGTTTCTCAAAACAAACAGGCCAAAGAGAGGTTAGTTTAGTTACCTAGACACACAAAAATACATGGACCTGAAGATCATGTACTTATTCTCCAGGGTTTTTAGTTTTAGTGTTCTCTTCAGTCAGTCTGGGGAAAGTCTCAAAAGCTTGTGGTGATTTAAAGATTTTTATTATTATTTCTTTTCTTTTGTTTCCTTTTTTCATATTTTTAAAATCACAAATAAATTAGTCTCCTCCAGTCAATTGCTATTATTCTTACTGAATAATCTAACAGGTAAAGTAACAAGATAATCTAACTGTGCAGTGAGTGGAATATATGGAATATATATATTGGATTTATCTCATCTATTTCCAGTCATCTATTTTCTTTGGGAAAAGTTGTTGCTTAGAGGTGAATATTGGTCTTGATAGACTGGCTAGCTTAACTAACTAACTAACTTTGGATTTTAAAGTGTTTAGTTCAGACAGTTTCATCTCTGTTTGCTATCAGTAAATCACAGTTCACTTTTTCATATTAGCTATGGTGCTTATACAACAACAGGAAAGGTCTATGAGATAGAAACTAATCCTATGATATAATAACTGGTTGATGGTGTTGCAGCAGAAATTATTATTTATGACAATAATATTTCAGTGCCCACTACATTAATGCATCATTAAGTATGCAATAATACATGCTGGCTGTCAGCCTGCCTGGGAAAAAAAGGCTTTGCAAAAACAACTGGGTATCCTGATGGACAAGTTGAACATATGTCAGCAGAGTGCCCTTGCAGAGAAAGCTAACTGCATATGGGTCTACATAGTGAGCAGATTAGCAACAGTATAGTCAGAAGATTAGGGGATTAGGAGAATTTATTCTTCTCCTTTATTACGCTCTTGTTAAACCATATCCGGAGTCCTGTGTCCTATTTTGGGCTCCAATGTACAAGGAAGACATTGAGTGATTGAATCAAGTCAATGATGGGCTACCTAGATAGTTTGGAACAGGAACACATGGTATACGAGAAGAAGCTGAGAAGTGTATGTTTGTTCGGCCTGGAGAAGTTTGGAGAGTGGGAGACTAAGAGCTGTTTATAACTATCTGGTTATGGAGAAACTGGAGGTGGAACTAGACGGGTTTCACAGGTGCATAGTGCGGACACAAGGTGCTATAGGTAAGAGTTGCAACAAAGAAAATCCCAGTTAGATACTAAGGTATTAGTTTTTTTGTTGGTGGTGCTGTTTTTTCTTTATTTCTTTTACTTTTTTTTTCCTTCCATAAGAAGTTCCCTCCAGATTATTTTTTAATATGATTTCATGATTATTATGATTCTAAAGGAATCATATACAAACACTCACTGGCAGTTAAAAAGTTATATTCAGCTAGGGGAAACCAGAAAAAGAAAGATGCATGAAGTGAATAACTAGGAGTCTATAACATGTATTAGTGTTAGGAGTCTATAACACGTATAGTCTAGGAGTCTAGGCCACGTATTAGCACCTGTATTTTGAGCATGACACTTCACTGCCTATGCAACAAAAATAGATAAGCATTTTTTTTTGACATGAATTCTCATGTACTGAAAAAAAAAAAAAAAACTTTTCTCTACCTTAAATTAAATTATTACTTTTTTAAAACAAAAATCAACATCGCCTCAGTTCAAGATTTTTTTTTAAATGAAACTTTTATCTCTCTTTGAGAAACAGTAACAGAAGCAATATCCTTCTACCCTGAATTAATCTTCTTTTCAGATTTATTCACCTATGGATAGTGGTTCATCTCCAGTTTATAGAAATCGATCGCTCATTTTGAAAACTTGCTTATTCTAGAGAAAGTTTTTTAGTACATCTATGTACCATATCAAGAAGAGCTTTTTCATGCAAATAGCAACTTTCCTTCCATGTGGTATAATTGTGGTTTAGAAATATTACTCATTCAAATACAGAACTCCAGGAAAAGCTGAGCAGGAGGTTGGCCAGCACAGAGAGTAACAGGCTACACAGAAGCCTAATTTTAAAAGACTCAAGCAATTTTATGGGATTTTTATTCAGAACAAAGAAATGGGTGTTCAGTTTTATTTTTCATCCAGGAAAAAAAAAAAAAAAGCCTTGCTTCCTATGGCACAGCACTGAATTAAGACTATATTGAGATACTCACTGAAAAATGGCAGTATCTCTTGAAAGAAAGGAATGCTGCATAAATACATCCTAATACATCCTATTGCTAGTACTTTTTACAGTTGTTGGATGTCCAGTTGAAGATATTTACAACTTAATTTGCATAAAATACTAATAGTCAAGAAATATCCCATGCATTTTAATATCTCCAGAACCAAGTGCTCATGGGCCCCAACTTTCAATAGAGACTTACACAGAAGTTGACTTATATTTACTCTCAAAATGAATAGAGAATTTCGGTATTCGTGAAGTTAAGACTGAACTATATATGCTTTAAGTTCATTTCAATCAGGGATGTTCTGTCAGTGAAATATCCTGTGACAGAATATCTCTATTAAACAGCGGGGTTTTGTTTTTTGGTGAGGTTCTTCTTTTCAAATACCTGAAGAAAACACAGCTCCAGTTAACGACATACACCAGATGCTTAGCTCGTTTGTTCTGCTAAATGCATTTTCTCTTTGTAAATTATAGACATGCTAACCTATTTAAAGCATAACTCAGGCTTTTTTCCCTCCCCATCTCTCTCTGTTTTCGTAAAACAGGTTTGTTTCTCTGAGTGTGTTAAGTTAATGTGACATGATGTAAGATGAACTGTCATCACACGTCAGAAATTAGAAAGAAAATATTCTTTCAGTCCAGAATTCCTTATGTGATTTTTATTTCCTTGGGCTTTTAGCAGATTGAGTATTGAATTGCTCAACTGCAGCCTGTGGATAATTTAATACCCAGAACATTCCTCCTAGTGTGAATAACAGCTATATTTGACTTGTTCGACAAGACCCTGAACATATTGTTTCAAGCTTTATCTATTTCATGGGAATCTTGTAAATATCGACTGATGAAATCCCAAAGAAATGACTTTTTATAACCTTTTCTTTTTTTTTTAAATACATTGAAAAAAGTGACTAATCATTATATTTCCTATTCACTCTAACACTCAGATGATGGCTGAATATCAAGGGGTGTAAATAAGCACAGGATCATTGCCTTCAGTACATCCATACTGATTTTCAGAGAATTTTCTTCTGCAAATAGTTTTTCCATCCAAAATTCTGATCTCTATATTTATAAAGAAATTTCCTTCCTGAGGGATACTTCAAGCATATCTAAGGCTGTCACTTTCACTGTGGAAACTGAAGTGAACCGAAGTAGTGCAAAATTAGAGCAAAACTGAGAACATTCATCTTACCCACCTTCAACCATCTAAATGCCAATTCATCTCAAACACCTGTCTAAGAGCATACAAATCACTCTTTGGATCAAGGAACTTTAGGTGCCAAATTAGATGTCAGATATTATGTGGCTAAAGTTAGGTGAGATTATCACTTCTGGAAGGACCAATTAAAACAATAACAAAAATATTTTTTTTAAAAAAATGTACAAATGTACAAATAAAGTTATGAAAGATTTTGTATTTTGTCTTGCAGAAGACAGTGTTTTCCAGAGAGATAGAAAATTCACTGCTACAATGTTTAAAACTTAGATACAATTTCTGAAGAAGAAATTTAAATAAAAAGATTTGAGAGATGTTAACAATTTCAGCAAAACTCTTAATATTGCAAAATATAGAAACAATATGGAATATAAACTATTCTGCAGTCGGTAAAGTATTTTTAAAGAAGTGTACACTTTCTAAACTGAAAAAGTCAAAGTTCTCAGACCAATTTCATAGAGGTATAGCATCTTTCATTAAGTGACTTACAGAGAAAGTCCACCTTAAAACAATGTAGAATGGAAAAGATTGAAAATCAGATCTAAACACGGAAAAAAATAGTCCTGCTTTTCAATAGGGGTCTGAGAATTAGGAGCTTTGAATCACCTATCTAAATAGTGGCATTTCCTAAGGGCAAGATAAATAATTCCAAATACTGCATTGACTATACCAATTAGCTCTCCACTAGCTATGATACAAGTCATGGTGACTTGCTTTTATGCGGTTAATTGAGTCATACCCAAGGATGGAATTAGTTTGACCAAAGGTGGTGCTTCTGAAGGTATCATCTGTCTCATCATAAGATTTGTCTAAATATGTGAAAAGAAATGCACCTTTGGAGTTTCTATTTTTCTTTGTTCACAATAAGGGGAGCCTAAACTCTCTAGCTCAGATGTACACATCTGCAGTGCAGACAACTGAAGTTAAGTGAAATGAGTCATATTCTTGATTTCTTCAGAAACCCACCCTCGCGTTCTTAGTATCAAAGCTATGAAAAATCATAGGGAAAACACTAGGAAAGGAGAAGGAAGAGGTAAAGACTAGAAAAGTTGTGAGGAGAGGTGAAGAATAAAAAAGTTGTGGAGAGAATTGCTTGTGAGTGCTTGAAACTAAAGCCCCCTTTTAGGGCATCTTAAAACCAAGAGTGTAAATGCTATTGATGTGGGGCTAGACAGAAAACCTTTTAAGGATGAGAGAGGTGGAACATGAAAGTTGAAATGAGAAACTGTTTGCTCCCAGAGAAAAGTTTATTTATTCAGTAAATTAAGGAGTCTGTGGTGGGGTAACTAGGAAAGCCATTATTTTATATTACTAATAGATATATATTTATTTAATTCTTTCAGTGAAAAATATTTTAATTGAAAATGGATCCTCAGTGATCTTCCCTCATATATTTTTCCTCAGTTTTGAATGTATTCAACTGGAAGGTTGCAATCATTTTAAAGCGAGTCTTTTTTTGTTTGGCTAAATTAAAAGAAGACCGAAGACTGGAAGACTGAAAAAAATGCCAAGAAAATGTAAATTTAATGATTTATGTGCTCATTTATATGTGTGGTTGATGGAAATGACTTTTTCCTTCTTTGCCTTTTTCCCTTTTAATAACCTTTTTTGGCATTTTAAGGCTAATCTAGTTAAGTAAGCAAGCAATTGAGTCTGAAAGAAAATATGAAGAAAAGAGAACATGCAGTTGATGTTGTAATTAAGAAGTTTCAACTTTGATTAATTTATAATCATAAGCAAGCAAACAAAATGGATGAGCATGAAAATCTTAAAAAAAATACTCCAAACAGAAATTGTGCTTTGCAACTGTTACTCAAGCACCTTAAAATTTAGCAAAATGGGCTTAGTGAAAAACCTGTGTGAGTGCAAAAATAAGTAAAAAATTTACATTTCACTGGAAAGAAACCAGCTGACCAGAGAGGCAGAGCTTCTATTTTGAATTTGGATAGAGAAAAATCGGTGTAGTATATGAGTTTATACTTTTTATGCGTGAAAATATTGTGTATAGGAAAATAGGAGAAATGTAAAAATGTGAAGAATAAGTAAAAACCTAGATGAATTCTGAAAAACAAATTATATAGAATCTGGTTAGATTTTTTTTTCTTGTTTCCCTCTATCAGAAGGACGCTATCAAACTACAAAGAGATGCTTTGTGTTTACATGGGAAATTACAGAAAAGAAAAAAGCAACAGCACCAGCAGCCCTAAATGCCCTTCAGAAATTAGCCAAAGGTTAAAGTGTATGTAAATTGAAAACTACCAGGCTCTGCAGAAATTCAAAGGATACCATAATTCTTTTCAAAGTTGCTGCTCAATCCCATTTATGAAAGGCAGAAAACTGAGGTGAAATCTACAGGCCAATACCTGCCTGTGTCCATACGGTAAATTTACACCAGTTAACCAGTTGCAAATGAAACTTGAATAGATGCATAGCAGAAGCATTTTTCAAGTTAATTAAAAAGTAAGGTATTACTTCTTGACAGTCCCAAACCACATGCCAACTTGGTATGCTTTTAGCAGTTGGAAGTGGTCTGCTTTTGGAAAAAAAAAAAAAAAAAAAAACGTTTCTAGAAGCCTCAGGTTGGAAAAGACCTGTTGAGTCACAGTCTTGAGCAATTACAGATGGGTATGTCTAAATCACACAAGGTCTAAAGCTTCATCTTAAAAATACTATTTTGTTGTTGATATGTTTTGGCAATGACTGCTTTATGGCTTTCACAGAAAATACAAACCTTTTGTGGAAATGTGTCAGTTTTGACAACTTTTAATAGAAAAAATTAAAATGTATGTAGAACCAAGGCTCAGAAATACAGGAATTGAGTGCAAGTCATCTTAGCTGTCTCTTGTCCTAATGTGTAACTTTACCAACATCACACCCCAAAAATGCATTGCTGAAATATTCTAATTCTTACCATGCCACAACTCCTCCAGGCAAACTACCCTCCACTGCTTCAGTGTTTTGAAAATCTGGCAAGATTCTCCTTGAATCCAGCCTGACCCTTCCGCCATGCAATTTAAACTCCTGACATGATCCTATTGATTACGGTGCAGAACAAAAGTTTCCTTCTTTTTAGCAGTTTATGTATATTTATACATGCACACACACACACAAACGCATATGCTTAAGTATATATGTGTGCATATATTTACATATATGAAAAATTTTATAAGTTACCCTGCTTTTTAAGCAAAATGACCTCAATTATTTCATTTTTTTTCTTAACAGGTAATGTTTCTAGACCTCTAATCACTCTGCTTTCTTTTGTCTGTGTTCTTTCCACTTCTATCTCTGAAGTGCAGCACTCGGCATTGGATCCTATGCCTTAGTTAAGGCCTTATCATGAAAAACAGAGGATTAATTCAGGCTGCATTTATGTTGATATATCCTGGAACAGTGTTTGCTATTTCATCTTTCTTCTTTTGTTTCAGCCATGTCAAAATGTCTTTCATTGACAAATTTGTCATGACAAATGATGGCATTTAAAATGCTAAGCCTAGAGTTTACATCCCAGTTACTGTAACAGCTTTTCCCTTACTTTGTCCCAGCTCATCTACAGTCTTTCCTCCTTACTAGCTGGTGCAATTCTCTTGCCTTCTTGTCAGAAAGATTTGCCCAACTCTGAGCTAATCTTAACCTTTCAAAATACTCCAAAAAGACATGGCTGAAAGCCAGGCTTTTTAGATCATTTTATTATATTCACCAGTGAGTAAAAGCATGATGTTCCACCTGCCCAGGTGCTGCTTCTCTTGCACTTCGAAGTAGCTCTGAGTTCTTCTTTTTGCTCTTCATCAATGAGGATTTAATAGCCTGCGTTCAGACTTGAAGAGTTTCAAACCATTGCATACAGGTTGGTAACAGCTGTTCTTCCTGTACACTAATATGGAAGCAGATTCAGTGCTTATGTAAGAAGACCTTAAGCATCACCCAAGAAAAAGTATGCATAGATTGAGCAACAAGCTCAAGTTAATGGCTGAAAATAACTGTACATTCTCATCTAATATAAGAAGGCTGTAAACAGTTTTGTTTAATTTCTCTGTTATGTACATTCTCTGGTGGTGAATTTGACCATATGTCTGTATCTGAATCTCACAGTTTCAAGAATTGTTTTATTCTCTTTTCCTTCTTCATTCAGAACAGCACTAATATTTTATATGTGTTTCTCCTTTTTTCATATATATATTTGTAATGAGGAAGAATATCTTTTTATAATTTCTCGAACAAACAGAAACATTAATGAATAATTTATTGTAATGTGGAAAAATGTATATATTCCCTTAAATCATACCACAAGAGTCTGAAGATTGACAGAGAAAAATAAAATAAAAAAGGATATGACCACAAGATTGGAATCTGCAAAGTGAAAGTGATCTTCCTCCCGCAATGAGAAAGTTTATCTACAATTATTAGGCAAACACCTGAGTGCACCAAAGTTAGAACATCATTCCAGTGTCTACATAAAAGTTAAAAATTCAGTTTAAAAAGACACAGTGAAAAATTACTCCCTTGGAAGTGAATTGCATCAAGTAGAAAACAGCACATGAGATCTTCTTGTTTGTTTTTTGGTTGGTTGTTTCCCAAAGGAATCCATACACGAAGCTTCTGAAAAGTACAAAATTGTACTATCCATGAAATTCAGAAGGCAACTGCCATGCCACTGAATTTCTCACTTTTATCAGCACCTAACTAGAGCTTCTGTTACACAGGTTGCGAGCTTGGTATTTGTGGATTTCACAAATGAGAAGACCTTTAAGTGAAATGTAAGCAAACACCGCAATATGTCCAGTGACATGCTGTCTTTGTTACAATGTAGCTATCTGCTTCTATAGATGCATACATGCGGCAATGATATGCATTGATTTTTATTGTCATTAACATGTATCCTCTGCACTACAATTTTATTCTACCTTGCTCCAAGGGACTTCTTTGATGTACATCTCCATGCATTGAGTACTCTGGGCTTACACTGTTGTACGGGAAGTGACACAGGCAATTCATCCTCACTCTCTGTTTTCACACTTCACCAAGATTTATTAATTAATAAGGATGTATTTTCCACAGAGGGCCAAGAGGACTCTACCTCCCCATTAGCAGCAGCTTGTAGAGGCTCACGCTCCATGTTACTTTACAAGGGTGATGCTGCATGCCTGCTTTGTCCTCTCATCAGATTGTGGCTGTGTCCAATCCTGACTGCTATTTCTGCTGTAATTGCAAACAGTTTGATTTCTCAAACAATCTCAGCTCTTGCTATGCTCCCCTGGTCCTCTTATAGAAAAATAATTTGTTTTTCTTTCTCTGCCTGAGGATTCAGTAAAGATCGGATTACATGTTGAAGTCTCCCCCTCCACCTTCCTCCTGCTATTTATAGAAGCTGCAGTGAGTGATAGGATCTTGAGGTGCCTGTTATTGAAAGAATGGTTTAATAGGCAAAGAGTTTGGGGGCTCAGACGCAAAATCCCTGAGCAACCTCAACCCATGCACTTAGTCTTTCTCCTATGCTTCAGCTGAACAGACAAATAATCCTAACCTAAAATATGATGACATGTTTGCTCAAAACTGTGCTATACACGTACCTATATGACCTTTTGGGTAGGTTATTATTCTCCCCATTGTCTATTTATTTACTTTTTAAATAAAAGCTTGAATCACAAGAAAACTCCCTTGATTCCTAGATTATATTTCCATTGCAGATATATCCCTCATGTATCTCTAATATTAAGGGTTTTGCATTTCTATATAACATCAACCAAATGATAAATGACTAGGTAAGCCTTGTCACTTTTTTTTTGTACTGCCAATAATGTTTATATTATGCCATTTTAATTGAAGGAAGAGAGCGGGGAAGGAGAATGTCCTTTGTTTATAGGAAATGATTGTTTTAACATGTATTCTCCTGTCAGCTTTTTACAAGAGCTGTCCTTGATGCCAAATGCCTAAACATCTTTTCTATATAAATTATTAAGAAAGACTGTTGCATATATTTTTCACCAGATCAATTATGTACCCATTTTAATCTAGATGAGAAATAAGGAATTCCTATTCTACCGCACATCTGAATTTTGTATGGAATTTTGTACATACTGTGATGTTGGGCCCAATATTTTATGCATCAGCATATCTCATGTTTTCTTTATAAACTACAGAGAATCTGCACACTGAGTTATGTGTTTTATAAAAAAAAATCCAAAATTAAAATAATGTAATTCAGCAAGGTTTTTTCATCTTTCTCTTCTTTCTTCGCCTGCACCTCCTCCCATTGTATTTTGGGTCAATTAGAAGCTCTCCAGCCACATGGAATTTTACAAATGGATTTCTCAGCAAGAAGTTGAAAACCACAAAATCCAACATACCAAATCCAATGGTTAAAATGCTGCTCCAGCTATAAACGTTTGCTCATTTGAAGCAAACTCTAACTTTTTTTTTTTTTT
>NW_010586872.1:46128-69075 GCF_000705375.1 Tinamus guttatus | reverse complement strand
AAACATAAAAGGTTAACACAGAAGGGCAGATAAACAAATAGGGTTTGATCCAAAGCCTGTTTGAGTCAATGAGAGATTTTTCATTGACTTCAAGAGACTTTGGATCTGACCCATCGGGCATTAAAGTATCGATAAGGTGAAATGCTGAGCAGCGCCTATGAAAAGCCAGTTGTCTTTAGCTCCCATCTGTGTCAGAAAGAGTTAAGGGAGTTCAGTGCCCTGGAGGTTTGGAGTATTTAAAAGTTAATAAGGAAAGTACTAGGCTGAAAGAGAGACAAGGGGACAGAAACCACATACTTTACTCACAGCATCTGAGAAATCCTGTTGAAGTCAATCAGATCAAGCATGGGCACAACTGTTTTGCTGAATTAAGCAGAGAGTAAAGAAAGGAATGCTTGGAGATAGCAGCTGATATAGAGGGGAAAAAGGGACAGTACAAAAAAAACGCTCAACAACTGAGTGTAACAGGAAAATGGAGAGAAACATGGAAAAGAGTTGAGATTAAACATGAAGTAGAAGGAGAAAGACACAGTCTTGCCTGATTTCTGCCTCCTGAACATTTAATATTATGGGAGTTTTAGCATTTTTGTTTCTTTTTTTATTTTTCATTCTCTTTTTGGTGCTATTTAGTTTTCATTTCCTTTAATGATTTTAAACAAGCCCTAAAATTGCATAATGTCTATGGGACATTTACAACCTTGTATTTCACATACCACTCCTGGGATCTTCCCTAGGGGCTATATTTGAGAGGCAAATGAATTCCGTTCACAGCTGGTGGCATGATATGAAGACTTTTTTTTTTTTTTCTGTGCAAATTTAACCCTTCATTATACATTTTCTCTTTGCTATTGTGTTGTAAATGCTTTCCATTTGTGGGACATGGGATTTATACAGAGATACAAACTCTCTTGATGAAATTGATGTATCATTAACAGACTGCTATCAAAATTGGAAATAATGGGACAAGGTCGAAGACCTTATTTGTGATGTTACATCTTGTAGATCACTACTCCTAATAATAATCAGAAAGAAAAAAAAAATCTGAATTATGTTATAATCCTGCTCAGGTCGGCAAGAAACAAAGACACATGCTATACAACATATAAAGAACTAATGAACTAAATGAACGAAAGAAACCAGCACCACTTTTATAATAAGTAGGAAAGTTAAACATGACTGCATAAATACTAAAAGAAGTAACAACAAAATAATCATAAATATTTAAATTTATAGAATAAATTATTCTATTACAGTAGCAGCTATTCTAGTGGCTTTCTGATATATGCCGTATATGATCTTCTCACCTTTTATGCCTAATCTTTGCATATAAGTTTTCAACAAAATAGTGCTTCTTTTGTATTCTTCAAGGCTGAGACTCATTCTTTTTTGCTGGACCAAGAGAAGGCCTGTGTACCCATTATGCCACAGAACAATCATGAAAATAATATCAACACTTTGCATTTCATATTATATTGTGCATTGCTTTTGTTTATATTATACTGCCAATGTCTAAGTGTAAAAGTGAAAAGAAAGATTTATTTTGGGAACTGAGAATGGAAACTAATACTAAGACTCTGATATGAATTTGCAGCCTTAAAGAAGGCAAGAAATATGAAAATCATTTTGCAAAGTTTCTCTGCATTTTTCAAGTCTTCTGAAAATCTGATTTAGCAAAATAATGGGAAAAAAATATAAAAGAACTCTCTCATTCTGATTTTAAAATATTGCAGGGAACAAGGACATAAAGTACAGTTGCCTAAGACGTAACAGATAACATTCTTCATTGTAAGCCTTTGGAGAACCAAGTTAATTTCATGGAAATTTTATTTTTTTTTTAATGGATTTCATTATAAATAACATTTCTTTCCAAAATTCATACTGATTATTAAATCATATTATTGATATTTTGGGTACACAGTAACATTTTCACAAGCAGTCATGTATTCTAAGCCACTGAGACCATTTGATGAGATCAACACTGAGTCACTAAAAATAGATTTTAACTCAGCGCATTTCATAATCTGACTACCTTAAAGTGGGTAAGTAAATTCCCTGTATAGCTACTGATGAGAGAAACATCTGGAAAAGATGATTCTACAACTGATCCATGAAACGGAATGAATCATACTCCGCATATTTTGTATTTCTCTCCCTTTATCTTTATGTTTCTTTCTTTCTCTCTCTCTCTTATCTCTTATGTTTCTTTCCCTTACTCTCTTTATGCTATAAAGGGAATATATACTTGACTAGTATTCAGACTAATAAAAGCCTGGTAAAGGTCTCTTTGAAAAGTTAATCCCAGATCCATGATTTTGAACAATACCATAAGTTTACTAAGTAAGTATGACATTTTAGCTTTTTCATTCAAAATTTATTCAAAGTAAAACTGACAAATTTGTTCAAACAAATAAAACTGAGCATCAGAAACAATTATACAATGAAACATTAATCATTTTATTAATATCTAACAACTAAGAACAGTCTATTACAAGTCAGAATGAAAATTATTTATCCCAACTATTTGCCAAATTATCGAACCGAAAAAGCACTCAAAATCAATTCAATAAATAAAATATTTTGCAAGAAGGATATTATGCGTAAGCTCAGAGAATGATTTAAATCAGCTAAAATCAACCACATTTGGGATTGTATTTAAGTGCTTTAGAAGGTACAAGTGTATTCCTGACTTTTAGCTTGTGCTACCTTATTAAAGGGTGTGCTTCCCCTGTTTGTCCTAGGGAGATGGAGGTTGTTCTTAGCTAGGGGTGTGCTCTCTCCATTTTACTTTTCATCAAAAGTCTACAGAACTCCAAGTTTGCTCCTCAAAAAGTTGCAATATATATTTTTATGGTCCTATCACCAACCAAAATATTCATGATTTTGAGCAAAGCCATTCTCATCTTGTTTACAAATGGCAGAAAATGTCACCCAGTGATTACTTTTCCAAAGCACGTTCCCATGGCTATGCGTCAGGCTCCGTGGAAGCAGACCTTGCATGCCATTCTGTTGCTGTTATATTTGCTTCTTCTCCTGAATCTGCTTTGTGTGCTATCTGTGTTGTCTAGGGGAGGTCTGATATGGAGGTCATTATGACATCTTGGTTTGAGACATATTAAGGAATCCATTTTGAGTTAGTAAAGAACCTTTGTTATCATTGTTCTTTGATGTGATTAATAATTTTGAGGTTTCTTCTCCCCCCGCCTTCCCATACGCTATGTTAGAACAAAACTTTGACCTTGCAGTGAAAGATAATAACAGAACATATCTGTGGTATCCATGTGATTAATACAGCAGTCGGGGAGTCACAACAAGACTTATGGAATACAACTAAGATGCCTGAATACACCAATGATCTCTTCGCCTTGTTCACCTTCTTACTAAATAATTTATCAGCTTAATGATAATGACATTCAAATATCATAATTACGGCCAACTCTTTAAAAAACATCAATTCTAAAGCTGAAGATGGAGCAGTTCTTTCTTTCTCCCTCCCGCCGCACTTTCCACCATTAGCTATTAATGCCTAAATATGGTCTTTATTCATTTCGCTGACATAATATAAAACCAATGTAGATTTCCTATTTCTCATAAAATTTCCATCCGCACTATTAGTTTCACTGATAGCAGGCTGGGAAATGTTGTTAGGCTACAAGATGGACGACATTGCAAAACCTCAGCATGTTAAGAAGCCATAAAATTTTATTCAGTTCATTTACTGCTACAGTCCAGTAACCCTATAGTAACAGTGCGCTATTTTTATTGTGTATTTATTTAAAGGTTGAATATTCCCTCTGCTGGGCCATCTAACTAAATTACTCTGGTTTTCTAACAAACTCCATTGGAGAGGTGAAGGGGGTGCATCTGACCCATGGGTCCTCGTTTATTCAGATCTTCCCATGTCAGTTACTACCTGTTGTTTTGTTACAGCTGAGTTTAAAAGAAAAAGCACCAAACAATAACAAGCGAATGAAAAATGTTTGCCTTAAGGAAGAATGTAGGGACAGCAGTACTGGCTTAAAGAAAAACTCTTTTTGAAGTCTCTAGGGAGACCTTTCTCACAGGCAAACTACCTCCATACACTTTCAGTAACAACCTGAACACGTTTTAGTCCATATAAAGACCGCATTGATTTCACTGGACACGAGATCATGGTCTTAAGCTCCTGAGGAATCACAGAAGTTCTTGCTGTCAATGAATTTCAAAATAATTTTTGGAATACCTTGAGCTTAATTTTGGCTTTGGCATTTAGGCATAAGAAAACAAGTAACAAAATACAAAGTGTTAAATTGCAGTCAAAGTAAATAAGCTAGCTTGAGGTCAAATCCTGTAACTTCAGGCGGTTACTGAAAACTATGTAATAATATCAAGGTCTGTTTATATCTGCTACCTTAAGGAAATTTTTGTGATTTTAAAAAAAGACTCAATGTGGATTATATTCTTATATATTATATTTGCCTGTCGGCAAATTGGTCACATACTTATATACATTATGTGTGTATACATATTTGTTTTTCTACTAAAGAATGGTTTTTAGCAAAACCACTTGCCAAAAAGTAATAAACAACTTTGAAAATTTTTTGCTAGGGATTGATGACCAGAACAGACAAGTTTCCTATCCTTTAAAGGTTCTAAATAGGTAAGAATTTTAAGGCAGATGGCAGCAAGTAAATTTAGCAAGCCAAAGGAGCATGAGGTGAGAGTGAAATGATTAGAAAAAATATGGTGAGTCACGGTCTTAGAATAAAAGCTGTGTAGCCATGATTGACTTTATTTTTTTTTTTTTTGTGAAGATCACAGCAGATAGTAACTTCAAAGACTTCTTTGGCTTATATAATTCCAAACTCATTGCATTTTTTTTCACAAGAAGTCTCTCAACCAGCAGGTTTGTGCCATTGAGTATTACTATTGGCTAGATGTGATAATAGCTGACTAATTCAGCACGGGTCAAGAAAATATTCTAAGATCATCCATACTATTAATCTATAAAGATATTCTCAGACTGTGCTCTGACATAATCTGCTGTTAGTGTAGTTTTGGGGACAGTGGTTAGTCTGAATGCATTTTCTTTCTTTTCAGAAGTAAGAGTATATGTGTATGACTACAATAGAAGTTTAGGTAGAAATGATTTACACTAGCTTTGATATCAATGTTTGCTCCTATGCTAAAAGGAATCAGGATGCTTGTTGCCTTGGATCACTGATGTTACGCTACTGAAATGGGGACAAAACAGGTTACTTAAGGGAGGCTTCTCTTGTCATTGAATGGAATCTTCATCTTAAAGACAACAGTGTAAAACTAGGGTAGCTAGTTGTCAGAGGCAAATCCAGAGAGCAGTTTATCCCAACTACCAGCTTCTGCTGGCTGTAAAAGAATGGAGCCTACTAGCCTTACTTCCAGATGGCTAGATTTAGCTGAGATGATCTTAATGTATGACTAAAAGTTGCCAGCTATACTTAAGTAATAAGGAAGGATCTGTCTAACACAGAATAAAGTAGATGTTCGTAAATTAATTACGAGTGGCTGATAAGGACCATGTACAGCTGTGCCTACCAAGACAAATCCTTAGCTGCCTTTCAAAAATCCCTGACCATATGAATGAGCAGGACCTTCAGAAGGAAATAATTTTATAAATATGCATATATATATTATACACACACATACACACATATGTATATATATATGCAGGCATCCATCCATCCTGCAGTTCAGGAAATGCCAACATCTTCAGCTGCTGGAAACCAAAGAAACATAGCAGGGAGCAAGTCACCTCACACTTACCATACAACTTGTGAATTCAGAAAGGGTATTTTTGACAGCCTGGGTCATAAATAAGGACACTGGGCCTGAGCACTATGGATCTTACACAGTATGGACCTTGTTACAATAAAAGAGCAAAGAATCTCTGCACAGTTCTGAAGCTTGAAAGTTTTCTCTTCTATCATATAAGCCATAAATTTCTCCCAGAAGTTATGATGAAGACAATTTTTTTTGAAAGATGTCTGATTTTGTTCTTGCAGTTTCCAGCGACAGCGAGTCCACTACCTTTCCTTGTAAATGATTCTACCTTTTAAGTTGTTCAGAAAATAGTGTCTATTCTACAGGAAGTTCTGGCATTTCAGCATGACATTTGAAATAGTGTCTCTGAACATTTCCAATTCTCTTTTTAAAAGAAACAGATCTAAATGTTGAATTCTTGCACTGATTATTTGCTTCAATTTTATATTGAAGCACGATAAAAATGTATAAAATACTGATTATAAAATTCTATACTGAATGACTGTAACAATTTAAAAATTATAATTTAACTTTTAATTATAATATAGAAAAATAAATAAATAAAATTAATTGAACTTGTAACATATATATTAAAAAAAAACTTGTAAATGAGATAGTTTAGGATTATCCAAACAAACAAACTAAATTCAAAATGATTCATTGACAACTCTTCTCCCTGGTAAAAACTTGTTAGAATGACAAATTCCAGAAAAACACTTCAGTTTAGGTGATGCAACATTTTTCTCATTGAAAGCTATTATGTCTTTTACTGTTATTAGTCTTGCTGACTTTTCTCAAATTCTGAGGAGTGTTAGGAAAGTTTTTAATGATTTACCTGGGAACCCCACAAACCTCTTTTCTGAATATAGAACTCTGTGGTAAACATGAACTTCTTTAGGATGCGTATTTTTTTTTTATGTTACATAATTAAGAAATGCAAATTAAAGACAAAAATCAATAAACAATAATTAAAGCCAAAAGAGCAGCAATATGATTGTCTTAAGCTCCGAATGTATTTGTTATCATCTTCCCTGTTATAGTTGAGAGCAGTCTTTATTTCTATAGGTGGTTTTATGAAGGTGTTGCTTTCTCCTAGAAATGAAATAAACTGGATTGACAAAAGCATATAGAGCTTGTCCCCCTCCTCGCTGTCCCTTTACCCCACAGTTCCCCCCGGGAAAAATAAAAAAGTGAGTAAGACATGGCCATTTACATGACATAAACGTTTTGAATGTATTTATTTCAAAGATCTGTGCTAAAGACTGAAGGGTCACAAGGAATATGCCAGAGACATTTCCCAAGGGATGAGTAACATACATAAAATGAAAAGAGGAATGTGTACAAATTAATCAAGCAGTGACTATGGGTGCTTTCAGCATCTTTAACATTGGTTGGGCAGCATTTAAGAATCAATATGTATAGTAAACAATAGCCTGTTATAGTGAAATGTCACACATGCTTCCCAGAATGGCTAATATCTAGATCAAAACCAATAAGTAAACCAGACTGTGTGATAGTTGTGACTGAATATAACATTTTTTGAAACAGATAATTTTCACAGTGAAGACATAGGGCCCTGTTTTGCACAAAAAAAGAGAGATGCAATGCACCTTTTAGTGCAGTACTTTCAAATACAAAGAATTTTATTGGACTGTGAAGAATGAATCAGTTGCAGGTGAAGATGGAAATGTTATACTAAAGTGAAACAGCCTTCCAAGTTATGTTTTCTTTTTCATGCTCTCTCCCTATGAATATTGATGAACCAGTGTGTAGCCAGAAATGCCTCAACAGGAGTCGTGAATTTACGTATATTTGGGGGATAGGGTCTGTCCTTGGGTAATGGAAAATGCAGAATTAAATCAATTCAAGCACAGGAAAGCTGACTCTTAAGTGTCTCTACACACTACCTTACACAGAATGAAAGATGAAAACTAGGAATAAATCAAAAGCATCACAGAAAATTTGTACCTCTTGTCTCCCAACCAAACTCCCAGGCCTACATGGTATTCATCTTTCTAAGTGCTGGTTTAAACAACGAAATGTGGCATGTAATGTTGCAGTAAAAATCCTTTATGTATGAACACTGAATGCACCATGATATTCAATACTTGTTCTCACTAAATATCTAGGAAGGTGGGTGGCAAATGTTTACTCTGATCTTGCTTCAGTTTAAGAACAAATAAAGCTCAGAATGAATATATCAAAGCTGCCATAATGGGAAAAATATGGATTCTGGAAAAGAACTATCAAAATTCTATAAACTTATGAAACAGTAAAAGAAAACTAAAAAGGTCAGAAAACTATAGAGAAAAAAAAAGTGCAAGCTATAGAAATGAGCCTTTTTACAAATCAACAGATCCAACACATATTTGAGGGGGGGAAAAATATAACAAAACTGTAAGACTATTATTCAAAAAGAAGGTTCTTTGCCCCAAGGCTGTAGTTGAGGCTGGGGCTCATCAACCCTTGCTCCCTGCTGACTTAAAGAGAAGAATTTCAAATAAGAGTTGAAGAACAAAAGATGTGAATCTCAAAGCAACTAAGGAAAGAAAAGGAGGAGCAAGCTCCACCTCCCACCCTGAGCTAACTAGAGAAGTAGCAAAAAGTTTGAGCACAGCAGAGCTTTTTCTTTCTTTTCTTTTGCGAACTCTTGAGGAAAAAGAAGAAAAAAGTCAGTACATGCTTTGACAAAAACTTCAAACATGCAAAGACAAAAATAAAGCTTCAATAGGCAGAGGAAGTCTCCATAAATATATTCTTCCATGCATGTATGCATGTAAGCTTTCTGCTCCCTTGTCTCTAAAGATATTAAATCTTTTTGAAGAAATATGGATTGTTTAAGTGTGTTTGCAAGTTTAATTCACTCATCATGATTCTGTATCTCTTTCTTTGACCAAATATCCCTTGTACCAATATAGTCCTTGTTTGGTTTCTCCCACACTCTCCCTGATCCCCCACCCCTGCCCTGAGCCCCTATCCCTCTGCTGTCCAGACCATGTCCTAGTGACCTCTGAAGATCTTTCAGGTTAAATACTCTTCCATATCTTCTCATTTTCATTATCAGTGTGCTTGGATTTTTTTTTTTTCCTTTCAGTTCAAGAAATGTTGCTTTTCTGTGCAGAATTTTATCTGAGCTAGCCAGGAATATATAGTTCAGTGTTGTGATGAATTAGATTGTGGACTGATGAGGAAAATCAAATGTTCTAAGACGTTATCAAAAGTGGGTTTTTCTTTTTTTTTTTTCTTCTTTTTTGCCAAATAAATATCAAGGGCAGTGTTTTCTGGGCAAAATCTCATTTAACGTGTTATGATGGAAAAACAGCAAACAACTTTTATTCTGAGAAATAGAAATACATTAAGTCCCAAGAAAGCCAGCAATGACATTGTTCCTTATACCACTTTGTCTTATGTATCTTTTTACATTTTCTTTCTTATTTGACAGTTTTTTTTTTGTTAAATATATATATATTAAAATTATTTCATTCCAAAAACAGTATATTTCCAGCATAGAGGATCCCTAATTATTACAGATGTGATGATGTAACTTTGGAGACTCAACATTTGAGCAAATGAGGTCAAAGTTCCATTTTGAAAGGTCACCAAATGCCTGACCCCTGCACCATGCCGGTGATATAAAGGATCTATGACAATTCAGTAAGTAATGAGCAAATCAAACCATTAATGTGAAGTCTGTCTTTAGACTGGCTGTGAAGCTAGCAGGAATACACCTGCAAAGAGCTCTCACATGTCGAAATTCACAATGACAGCATATATGTTCATGTTGTCCTCCACAACATCTTGATGCAATGCAGGGATGAAGGATGTTCATGTGTACTCTTCTACTCCTCCTTCCCCTACATACCATAATCTCCTTTGAATGAAAAGCTACTTATGTGAATAATTGTTTTCTTGTTCCTAATCATCAGAGGATAAAGACTTTGGAGAAAGCTTCCCTTGTCAGACAAAAACTGAAAGCAAAAACATTTTTAACCAGCATGAGGTTAGCAGTCTACTTCACAAAGCAATGGGGAAGAATTGCTTGAAAAGGGAGGCCTTAGAGAAAAACCTATATGCCTAAAAGAAGTTTTGCATTACAGAACCTTGCTTGGGCTGAGACACAATTGCCAATTCCAGGATGGTTTGGTTTGCAAGGACTCTGTTCCTTCATGGTTCCATAGGCAGCACAATCTGCCCTCCTCACAGCTGCAAAGGGGAGTAACGGAGGATGGAGTGGAGTGAAGACACCGCGGTCAAACTCTGTTGCACTCCCTGTGCTGGGCCGCTGATAAGATGCACAGTAGCTGCCCAGTGGGAGGTATACGATAACATGTTTGGTGCTAAGCCAGCAAAATTGAAAAATCATTCCTTTTGGATGAACTTTGCTCAAACTTTTTTCATTATAACCACATTATAATGTCAAAACACACCTCCATCCCTCCATCCCAAAAGTTACCCACCTCCAAGGTATGACCGCTCCTCACTGAGCATGTGCTCCAGCTGTTTTGTTAACTATACCTTTAAATGAAAGTGAAAGACTTTTTCACCAATCTATAACAGAAGTGAGTATGACTACAGTCACTCAAGTTCCACCTAAATATAGAAAAAAATATAAAAGGTGAACTAAGGAGGAAAGGAGTAGGAGAGAAGATTCCATCATAACTGCTGGATCAGTTGACGGGCTGGTGCCCCTTTTCTCCCAACAGGTCAGGACACTGACTGAGGAGACTCAGAAGTGAAAGATTCTATGGCAACTTCTAGGACCAGTCAATGGGTTGATCCCCCTTTCCTCCCCTCGGGTTGGGACGCTACCTGAGGAGACTCCAGATGGAGAGCCCTCTCCCATCTTCTGGGTGAGTGATGATTTCACATTTGTACATCAGAGCTAGCTACAAACCCCATGCTATAGTAGAGAATTTCCTGTACTGACATCCAAAACCTGCTTTGTAAATGTTGCATTTGAATAAATTGTGCTATTGACATTGACTACTTGTTTTGAAGGCAATCGGACCTACAGTTGACAGACTGTCTGTGAACTCAGTACTGCCAGAGTCAGGCCAATAGCTACCACAGTATGAGGTATCTCCTCTCCCCCCACAATAATCAATCTCAATGTTGTACTGAAAATTGGCAGGGGAGGGCAGAACCACTGTGTATGAAGTGGACAAACCTGCCAAAATCCCATAAATATGGGATGATCATCTTGAAGTGTGGGTTCCCAATCTCAACCACATTTCATAACAAAAACAAAGGCTAATGCATCAGTTGCTGAGAGCTATTCAAGTGTGTTTTGTTTGTTTATTTGTTTTTTTGTGTGTAGCTTTTTCTTCGTTAGTTATGAATGCTGCTGCTCCAAAGCAGACCACATTTAGAAAGAGCCATCTCTTTACATGAACAATCTCCTGTATTTCAAGTTACTACAAAGAAGACAGTAGTCTTCAGTATGATGCAAGATTCTGAAACTACAAAGTGTTTATTATCCGACAGGTACTTCTGTAAAGGAAGATTAGGTATATTTTCATTTGTTTGGTTTTAAATTCTACTGCCAGAAAAAGTATCACAGGAAATCTATGAAGACATGGCAAAACATGAAATTTATTCAGTGTATTCGATTGGTGAATTATTTAAGTCAAGGAAAGAAACCATTTTTTTCCCCGATCCCACTCTTGCTGGGAATAGTTATAGGCTGCATAGTATTATCTATACTTTTTCCCATACAGTATTCAGAAACCCTTGGGTCTGTAACTTATTTTCATGTTATTTTTGACTACAGTCAGAAATGATCCTTTCTTCCTCATGACTCTCGGCTGAGACCTGTAAGGCAAAACTTCTGTTTGCAGTTCTGCAGGCTTTTTGGAACTTGCTTGATATATAATTTCCTTAACTGCTTACTGTGGTGTTTGAATCTTATTATTTATATTTCTTGAAATTACTACAGCAAGATGATTCCTGGAGAAAAATCTCTGCAGAAACAGGTTGCTCTGATCAATTAGAGCCCCATCTTTCCTCAGCTTCATAAACGTAAATCAGGAATAACTATTGACTACAGCACTCACAGTGCAGATGCTCTAGATTTACTGGCATAAGTGAAAGTAGAATGGAGTCCCTGAGGTTCTCTTTTGCACAGGTAGCAATATTAGATCTATTGAAGTGCTAAATGGATATTTGCCAGTGTTTGAAATCTGTTGTTTCATTTTGTCCTTCACAGTGTCTTAAAAAATTGTGAATGTTGCTCTTAAAGGGAGGAACAGAACTGGTAAAAGACCTAAGACCTTTGAGTAAAAATATATTGGGCAGTTCTGTACCTCAGATCTTTCTCCTTAATTTGTTGCATGATTTTATATCTTGAGATAAAAGTTGCTAGAAGAAAGTAAAAATCATGAGTTTGATGACTTGGAGTTAAAAGGCTTATAACTGTGAGATAGTGAGTCAGAGCCAGAACTATGTTTCACCAAATTTCACCTTATTTCCCTCCGTCTTGCTTTCTTCATCTAAAAAACAGGCATGATAAAGTTCAAAAAGAGCAATATACTTGCTAGAGTTTTTTTTTTTTTTTTTTTAATGGCGACATTAAAAGATACTTTCTTTGCTCTATGTTCAGAATATAGTTTTCTGGGGAGATACATCTTTCTGTACTTTTTCAATGAACAATGAGCTGTAGTGAGTCTGGTTGTTCTTCTGTTCTTAAGAAGCAGTATTTGTTTGGAGTCAGACAAACGACGGTCTCTAAATAATGAAGATTATGCAGCAGATGCCCTGATTTGGGACTTATTTCATAGTAACTCTGTGGATATTGTCTGAACTCTTTTGTTAGGCAGTGAATGCTGGCTATTCTTAAGGATAGGGTGGTGTGTTTGGTCTCCTGTGGCAAACCTTATGCACTGGGTTTAGCAATTTGTCAATACCCTTATAAAACCTGTGGAAGAATTTCAGAGAGCTTTTTCTTTTTCTTTTTCTTTTTCTCCTTTTTCTTTTTCTTCTTCTTTTTCTTCTTCTTTTTCTTTTTCTTTTCCTTTTTCTTTTTCTTTTCCTTTTTTTCTTTTTCTTTTTCTTTTTCTTTTTCTTTTTCTTTTTCTTTTTCTTTTTCTTTTTCCTTTTCTTTTTCTTTTTCTTTTTCTTTTTCTTTTTCTTTTTCTTTTTCTTTTTCTTTTTCTTTTTCTTTTTCTTTTTCTTTTTCTTTTTCTTTTTCTTTTCTCTCTCTCTTTCTCTTTTTTTCTTATACAATAACAAATATGTACATTTACTTATAAGACAATGAAGGAGGGTATCTAGAAGACAGCTGTGTGAATTACAGAAGATGTAGCTTGAAACCAGGAACTCAAATCAGTTGTGTGATTCATCGCAATACCTATATTAATATTAGCATGCACTTATTTCTGGTGTAATGTTCAGGCAGGATGCCAAGGCTTTCTGATGCTATGCTTAATGCTATTGTTTAACAGTACACATACTGTAAAGTCAGCTAAAACTAATAGGGAACACAGAGAAAAATACGAATTTAGGGCAGGATTCTGTGTGGTAGTTTGTTTTCACAGAGCAGGCTTGCTCTGTTTGTTTTGAATAACGCCTCACAGGAATGCTAACAAAGACAACAATTAGAGGAAAATGCAAATGCTTTAATTTGTTTTCTTCTTTTAAAAGAACTGAAGTAGTTTTCCACAGTTTGAATAGCATTATGAGGGTGGGAACCAGCCTGGAAAACTGATCCTAGTCAACTCTGATGGAAGCTAACTTATACCAAAGACATTCAGAAGTATTTGGATAATTTCTTTTTTTATTGTAATTCTTTTGTTGTTGCTTCACTCAGGACTTTTTTTTTTTTTTCTCTGTAAAATAAGAATGCTAGTCAACTTTCAAGAGAAATCTGAAATACCTTCTTGTCTTTGTACACTGACTTTTAAGGGGATTCTCAGGATACTCAAGTGGAAACATTTGCAAGAACATGAGCCTGGGGAAGCAGTTTTTGACCAAATCTTCAGACTCGGCTCACAGATGGTCAATTCATAACAGTACATGGACAATCTTCAGCAAACAAACGGTACAGGTGCAGATCTGAACTACTGTGATGAAGTAAATACATCCTGCCAAGATGCTCCTGAGCAGCATTGGAAGTAGTCTTACCACTTTGCAGATTGATCTGAATAGCTAAACAGACGTTCAACAGACAACAATGCATATTTATCAAAACTGATTTGGGTTGCAGGGGGGGAGGCATTTATTTTGGCTAAATTTATGAGGTTTTCACGAGTTGAGGGTGAAGTTCCTTGTTATGCTGACTTGGAGAAAAACTGAGTTGTCAGAATATATCGATGGAAAATAGAAAACAGGGTATAGGTCACTGATCTCCATGTCTCTTAGCACGTAGATATCATGAAATTAAACATAGCCCATTTTAATTCTGCATCAGAACAAAAGCTAATCTTGAAACAATCTCTTTTCATAAAATGGAAATGTTTTCCAGACAGCTCTAATGAGCTGTCATAATAATAACAAATCATATGCTCATGAGATTTCCTGCACAATATTCTAGCATAAAGAGGCTTATATCACTTTCAGAAAAGCATCTTAACTTTTGAGCATACTTCCAAATCGTCTGACTTCACTTTCTCAAGACATAAATAAACAAAGAGCAAAAAAGTTTTTTTTTTTGTTTTTTTTTTTTTCCTAGGTTCACTCATCGAGGCAAGCTTAGAATAAATTATCTTTTTTTAATATACATTGTCACATAAGGTTTGATAAAAAAGTAGGATAACTGATTGCTTAGAACAGGGAAGAAGCTAACCTTCTCCTATAGCAGCTAATGTCAAGAATGAATCTACATATTTATAATTTTTACTAAAAATTAGCAATGAAACTGGATTTTTTTTAAAAAAAGGTTTGTTTTCAATTAAAGTACTAGAATGGAGCTTGTTGTTTAATTCTCCACTGAATGAATTGAAAAAACTTATTTCAGTTGGCTTCTTTTGGCTTCAACAAACTAGGTGGTGTTTCATTCTTCTATCATGAAAACGGGGAATCTTTTGTAAAACAAGAGGAGAAGAACTCAGAATAAAGGATCTATCTGATAAAAGGGGGAATAGCTTACAAGTTTGGGGCAGAGAAGGGAAGAAGAAGGAAAAGAAAACTAGGTTGAGTGACAGAAATAACAAAAATAACTAAAAAAATTCAAAACATCCATAGAGAGCATGGGGAAAGGACAGGTTGCATCACAGAGAAGCCTTTAAACATCCTGATTTACCCCACCCCCCCTATTGAAGTAGTCCAGTAAAAATGGTTTTGTAATCAAATTACTGAGGTAGCAATAATAAGACTTCAGTTTATTGTCTCCAAGATTTTTTTATACAATTAAAGAAAATTCCTTAGATATTTAGTCTTAGAGGTCCTGACAGCAAAACGAAAGCAGTAATACTTTTCTCTTCATCCATTTTCAGACCTGTTTGTTTAGATTATGTTCTTTTATGAAAAGCTGATTCAGTATCATAATCTGTCATATTCAGTAACATAATCTCCATAATCTGTCATAGGAATAAGGGCAAATCAAGTTCAAAGTCTTTTACTAATGAATATTACTTAAACAAAATGGTTGTTTAGAACAGAAGACTCTCACAGGCATAAGACTGTTATGTTTACCTTCAAAGAAGGAAGTTAAAGATTTCCTGGTACAAATCCAGTGGAGAGCCACCATGATGTTGTGAGGCAGAAGCACAAGGTGTATGAGGACAGGCAGAAATTTCTATCTACAATCTGGAGAAGAAAAAGATTTTGGGTTGGTGGTCTAATGGTTGGTTTCAGCAGTCTAACAAGGTGTAGGCTATAGAGAAGATGTACCCACAAGTTTCTCAGAGATACACAGTGAAAAGGGCAAGAGGGAGTACTCACAGGATGCAGCAAGGGATATTTGGACTAAATGCAAAAGAAGAAAAAAAGTCACAGTGAAGTTTAGACATAGGACAAAGTATCCAGAGAAGTTGTGGACTATCCTTCTGTGGAGGTAGACAGAACTTGACCGTACAAAGACCTAGGCAATATGATCTAACTTTGAAGTTGACTTCTGAGGCAAGTGAGGGATTAGAATTGTTGACCTCCAGATCTCCCTTCCAGCCTAAATTACCTTGCATTTTTATAAGTACATCATCCTCATTACATTCAGCAGACTGGCTGTTTAAACACTGCTCAAAGAAATGTAGGTCTCAAATACCTTGGAGCCTGAGTAAAAGTTTGGAGATTGTTCCAATGAACAAATCGATTAGCAAGACAAGAAATTCATTTCCAGTTCAGCATTATAGAGCAATCATAGATTCATTTTCACCACATCCCTAAGTAATTATACACGGCTTATTTCCTCTCTCTTTAGGAAATAAGTGTGTGACTCCTAACTGTCAAAGAAGGAAAGCAGTTTCTGTGCGAATGTTGATTCTGACTCATTTAGAAACCCAGAAGCACCTTCCATAGAGCCCAGCTGTCTTGAATTCAGGAACAGAGATTTGCTTTGTCTTGTTTCCCCAACTGCAGTAAAAAACAAATTTGGCAGAAATAATAAGATCCAATTGCTCATAACTAAATCGCAGCTTAAACAAAGACAGTTGGGCAGTAATTGTTTCTGTGTTTTCAGTTGTTTCTCTTTCAAGCTTTGTCATTGACTTTATCGGTGCGTGTTCAGTGTTGGCTAAGATTTTGGTTAGACATGCCAAGAAAAATAATTTAGAATTTTGCTATGCAAGCAGTTCATCATACTTGGTTACCTGCACTATTTTGAAAGTAATTTCTTAAGCCTTATTCACTGACTGAGGAGTCTGAATTCTGCACTCATGCTAAATATTTCCTTACTGAACACTATCTGTGAGAAAAGGCTTTTTAATAAATCTTGAATAAAAAGTGAGAATAACTGAAAAACTAGTAAAGTAGATTTTATTTATTTACTTGTCCTGAAATTGAGTTTTCAGGAATGTGCTCTATCTGCCACTTTCTAAGATCTGTGAATTCTGTAGTATTTTAATTAATTGGAAACAGGTCTGGTCCTTTGTGCAGGTGCATGAGTTTGTTGGGAAGATGCTGTACAAAAGAGAGTCTAGCCACCAACAAAGTCTTAACTGCAGCTGAAGATGGTCTTCGTGAATGACGAGTACATATATAAGTCTATACATTGTACAGCAACATTAAAACTCACTTTACTTTTAGCTGTATTGAAATGTCTAATTTAAACCATTATTTTAGACTCTCCATGGTCAATGAAGAGATATAGATAAGATGAATCACTTTTCTGTGGACCAACCTCTTACGCCTCTGTCAAAATAAAATGGGATGAATTGACCTCCAGAAGCACCAATTGCCCAGTGTCAGCTGCACAAAGAACACAATATTCTAGCTCTGACTAAACAACTAATGCATCCTGAGATATCACTGTACGTTTTCCTGAGCCAATCAAAAGAAATCATTGTCATTTTTAGGTCAGAAAAAAAATGATTTGGGTTGGAAAATAAAACCTAACAACCATATTTGTAATGTAAGTCCGACTATTGGTTTCCGGAAGCTTTCTCCTTGCTTCCGTTTTGCTTTCAATGATGAAAATGTTTTAAGGAAATTAAAATGTAGTGTGAACATCCATTGAGAGCCATCCCATGAGAGCTCCAAAGCCAGGTTTCTGAACACCTTGAAATTGCCCTTTTCCTCTCCTGTATTGTTGCATTACTTATCCTGTGTCAGCTTCATGCTGTTCTGCACAAATCAAGGAAACATCTAACAATCAGCCAGGAAACCTGTTTTCCTATCAATCTGTCTGCTTTTCATCTTGCCAAGAGGAGAATGCAAATTATTGTGTGCATAGAGATGTAAAAGCACTGTGATTCTGAACTCTTTCACGAGTTGTATCTCCCTTCTACATCTTAGACAGCTAAAACTCTTTTTAAATCTAGCATCATGTGCAGTCTTCCATTAAACTCAATAATCTTTCTAAGTAATCAAAGAAGGGGGAGCTGAGATATTTATGTTGTCTAACTTTATTACTGGATAAAGGTTAGGAGCCCAGGCTTCCTCCACAGTCAGCTGAGGCAACAGTTTAGGAACAGGCTCTTACAGTTGAGTTACAGAGTCATTACAGAGTCCGATCTCCTAATTAAGAATTTATGTAGTTTGGGTACAAATTTCTGTTAGGAAAGCATCTTAAAATAACTATTGATATTTCTCTGTCATTCTCATGAGGTTTGCAAGGCGATGAAAAAAGTAGTGGGCACTAATTCTGGCTGCTGTGTTTTCTGGAGCTTTGGATTAAACTACAGTGACTAGTGGTCAATTTAATGAGATTAAATTAGTCTCCATTTCTAAAATGAGAGAGAATATCTTGGGCCATGTCTTTAAGATCTATCAAAGGAGAGCTAAGAAGCTGGCTAAGAATGACTCGTTGAACTTATGTGGACTTTTCTCAAATACTTTTACTAATGTAGGTGACAGACAGAAAACACTACTAGACTTAAGTACTTCTGAAGTCTAGCAGCAACATGTCCGTCCTAATGATCTCACTTTTCCTCGCTTTCCCTAAGCCTTTTGGATTGCTGTCAGTGCTAATTGTATGAAAGACATGTAAATTCTGACTCTTCTGAGAAGCTCATACTCCATATGTTTGTGGATAATATTAAGCGTTCATATTAAATTACAGACAGCTAATGTTGAAGGAAGGTTGTTGAAGGAAATATTCTGCCCTTCTTCAACCCAGTGAAAGGCCACAGACTCTTTATTGACCTGACAGTGCAAAGTCTTAGGCCTTGTAGGGACTTGTATTAGCCTGAGATAACCTTAGATTGTGATAACAATTATCTTTAGATCAAGTAGCTATTGCCCAAATTGCTTTATCTTAGATCTGTGAATGCCATGTACAGTAAAGGTCAAAAAGATCTCTGTAGTCACTCAGTAGGAAATATTAACCCTTTATGGTGTTGTGTGTTGGAGGTGCATTATTATTTAACTTCTAAATATTAGTTAAAATCAGCAAAAAGAAATTGGACTGTGTTAAGAAAATGCATGCAAAGAGTGAATTCCAGACCACAGAGCAAGAAACAGCCATTGTCAAACATATTTCACACCAGGAGTAATATTTCACCTATAGCACATCTCACCTAGGTGTGGTATGTTCCAATCTAGAAATATATAACAACAAATATAAGTAGTCAAAAATGTAAAAAGGAAAATGGAGTCCCAAGATGCACGAATTCCTCTAAGGCAGTTTAGCTAATATCTCTGAAATATACACACACATATTTACATACACACACACACATAGATTTATATGTAAAATTCCCTGAAACTCAAAATTCACTTTTCTATATGGTTTTCCTTTTTCCACTGTAGCCTGTACAGTTAATTGTAATTAGCAATACCCTGTGAGGTTCAGTTTTATACTAGGGAAACAGGAGGGTTTCTACTGCTTCTTCTATTGACAGGGCCTTTTACAGTCTGACAGATCTCTCTATTATAAAGACATATTTCCTGATTCTACAAATTTCTCTGCTTAACTTCCTCCAGGTATTTGTGGAATAGCCCTTTTGGAGGGATCAGAGTAAATCCTTTCCCTTTTGAGGCTTATACTTTTTAATGAATCATAAACAATGAACATATCTTCTCAAAGTTGTCATTTGCTCCATATATATTCAGTTTTTCGTCTATACAAAGGAAGCTTTTGTGGATACAGGGCTGATCATCTGAGGATTATGATCTATTTGTTCTTTTTCAGTGAGTAATGGTGCAGAAATGCATTTCAGATTTGATCAAAGTTATCTAGTATCTTATTCTGTTCAAAGGCTACTCATTCATATTTTACAGTTTCAAGAGCAGCATTGACCCAGCAATCAATATGAGGTGTTAGCATTTTTTTAAATCCTTACCAATAGATGCTTGAAAGGAACATTTATGTTTACAAGCTGATAGCACAGCAAATTCTCTTTTTTATAATTATGTTTTTAATTTTATAACTGAACCTAAAACAAAAAAAAAATACAAAAGATAGCTAATATAATTACCGTATATGGTGAAATAGCATTTAAGAAACCAACTATCTCTGAGAAGTATGGCAAGGAAAGATGAAAATACTTCAAACACCTAAGCCATTAGAAAAATAAATCTCCTACAAATAAAATTCACCTAAAAATGCCAGAAAAATATTTGCTACTCACTATTAATATTCACATTCACTGATTATTTTCACTGTATTATTTATATCATTGAACTAGGCACCATTTCTCAAAACACATGCATCTGAACAGCCTTGAAAACTAGTTTAATGTTTTTTTTTTTCTTTACAGCTATGAATTTCCTATCTCCATGTATCTGAGTACTCTGTGACATAACTGTATATCAACTTATACAGTATTTTTTTTTAAGTAATCTATTCATCAAAATGATGAGAGTTCTTTTCTGTCCGTATTAAGCTTTGCCTTTTTCCCTGGGAGATGATTTTTGCTCTGGAGATCTGCTGTTCTGTTTCCTGCAATGAGTGTAAAGGGCAGAAATTTTAAAGGCCTGAGACCCTGAATGCCACAGGGTGTTTTTAGGCAATATAGTAGAAAGCTGATCTGCTAATATTATGCTGCAGCAAGTCAGTCGTATCATGAGGGGAGCCTCCCTTTGCCTCTCACCTGTATGTTCAGTGCAGACTGCAGTCCTTGCACTCAACCTCTGTGTATAAATAATGAAATATTTACTGGACCAGACTGAATGTGCAACTGTTTTTTTCATAGCGCTGGGGCTAGAGCACTCATTGGTGAGGAAGCAAAAGCCTGTGCTGAACCAGAAGAATCTGCATGCAAGTTCTTTGCATCTAAGAAGAATACCATGACCATCACTTAGAGCCCAGTTTTAAGGCTTGCTTATGGGGGCTTTTGTCTGCTCTAAAAAAGATAGGAAAAAAAAAAGACTCAAAGGTGGCATTACAGGAATGCTGAATGGACCGTTTTTATATTTCTGATTACTTTAAAAATAATCACCTAAAATATGCACACATTTGAATCAAGCTTAGTGATTCATGCTGTACTGAAATCTTCCTGAAGAGAGCCATAATGCTGATGAAAAACCTCCTGGTAGTGTCATGGGACACCTTAGGAGGAAAAATATACCTGCATGTACTGCTAGATAGTTAATGCTAATAAATGTTTACTGGCACATAAAAGCAGAGTTGATCAGTAAGGACTTTTCATTTAGTGTCAAAAAAAAAAAAAAAAAAAAAAAAAGGTTTTGTACAGATGACAATCATTTTATTTTGAAGGTAGGGGGCTGTGGTTTAAAATCTGACTGGGGGTGCTACGGTCCCAATAGCAGTCCTGGGCATTACGTGAAGGAGAGCCTTGCTTTACAAACAGCTCCCAACTCCTGCTTCTAACATGCGTCTGTACTGCTGCCATCTACTGAAAAAATCAGGCCATTCCTCTTCAGGAGCACCGGTTGCTCAGGGAGCGATCTCCAACCGTCTGTGCAATTAGCTGTTCAGGTTGAGAATTTTATTTTGGATGTAGCGCGCGTGGCGTTAACTGGGAGCGCACCCGTGGCCCCTCGCTTCCGACAGAGCAAGCCCAACAAGGCCCTTCTCCGAGCTGCTCTGACAGTGTTACCAAGTGTCACCACTCAACAGGTGACAGCGTCAACGCCTGCCTCTGGGAGAATCCAAAATTACGGAATTTTATTGCATTCCATTCATCATGTCGTGCTTGTTAGCATGCTGTTTTATAGCCGCCTTGCTCCGCGGTGTAACCGTTTTTAGTGTGCAAACTCTATGTTTTTTAGTTTAATTTGTAAGAGATATGATATAAAGATAAACGAGGTGGCATTGCTTACCCACCAACTGGAATTGTCCCCAGCAGTTTGCAGCCATCAATCACAACAGGGATGGAAGACCTTCTGCAAAGTGTATTAAGAGTGCTTTATTTGCAAAGACAAAAAAGGAAGTAATGAGCAATTACTTTGTATAATTTCTCTGAGCTCTATATATTATGGATTGGAAGTGAGCATAGATTTCGTATCCCAGAAAGCGAACATGTAGACAAAAACAGCTTCTCTGAACAGCACTACATGTCTGCAGTTTTGCTCTTAAAAATGTGGATCGTAATCATGATTTATTGATATGGTTATACTAAGGGCAAGATTTATTTTAGCTAATTTTTGATACTTATAAGAGATGTTTAAGCCTTTTCCTTCTCTCTGGAGAAAGATTACTCTCTAGCAGTATTTAATATCTGAAACACTGTTAGATACCTTTACTAGACAAAGAAACCACAGCAAGCCTGCCTTCTCTGAGATGCTTCACAGAGGTATTTAAAATGGCAAAAATTAAAAGGTTTATGAGGTTAACAGGTGAGTCAGCAGGGACGACAGTGAAACTTAATGAGAATGAGGAGATCTGCATTCATGGAAATACCATGTTTTGCTTTGCAAACCCATAACTTTGTTCATCAGTATCATTAAAGGTGAAATAATATATTTTCTGGACTGCCAGATCTTCCAAATAAGTTCTTCAGAGAATTAATATCCTACTGAAAAAAAAACAACTATTACATCTTAGTTACTATAGGCCATGCTTTGGTTATGTGCTTTTTGCACATTCAGAGTGCAGATTCATTTAATGTTATTATAATCAATATTCAGTGGCTGAAATTGTCTTTCTTTCTCACAAATACTTTATACTTTGTTTTTTTCCACTTCAGATGGGACAAGAAGGATCTGATAAGCAAATCAAATTAATAATCAGCTCAGGTCAATCAACATGGCTATTTTGCTCCTTTTTTCTTTTCTTTTTCTCATTTAAAGTTAAATTCCTGATTACTCAATCTTAAAAGTAAGAGAAAAAGAATCTTAATTTTAAAACAGAGCATTCTTTTCACTTGTAAATTTTGAAGCAACTTTCCAAAAGTTTTAATGCAAACATATACATATATAAGTATAGATTTTTACAAGAGAAGAAAAAAAAAAGTGGCTGCATTTATCTATTTAATAGAGGTGAGTAGGACAGGAGAGGAAAAAACTGTGATTAAAAAAGATCTTAGCAAGCATTAATAAGAGAACCTTAATTGTGGTCCGTTTCCTTTCCCCTGGTGCTGGTCAGGATAGTACAGTAATTATTGTCAAAAAAGGAGTAGAAAAAAAAAAAAAAAAAAAAAAAAAAACCCCGGCCCCCGCTAGGTTCAGATTAAACCTGAT